>JAPYZJ010004559.1:0-32238 GCA_030522765.1 Ophioninae sp. B BG-2022a | reverse complement strand
CAACGAGTAGCGGCATTTCGTAAATTTTGTTCGTCACGTAAGTATACAAAAACGTAAAAATTATATGAACATCTTCAGTAAGAACTATACTATTTACGACATAAGAAATAATTGAACTTTTGGTTAGGTATTTGATTAAAACACGGTGTCGATAACAGCGGCATACGATTGCGGTTATGCCGCAGTTGTTGATCCACGATGACATCTGTTGCATCGAACGACTGTTTTTACTTTATTACCATAATTTGCCCTAAAATCATGAATAAAAGAAGAAATATATTGGTTTTTATCACAGAAAAAACAGACAAAAAAAGAACAATGAAATCACTAGTGAAAATCCAATATAAGATATTTCCTAACCCAACTCGGCTGATGCGTTGTTTTTATTGCTTGGTGTTTATAGTACATATTTATAGTACTTTTTTAAAATAATGTAGTGTAAATTTTGATAAAAGAACAAAAATTCTAAAGAAAATGAAATAAAAATTGAAATTAAAAAGAAATCGTTAATGAAAATCTAATTTTGTATATAACCTAGTATTTCCTAACCTAATCCGTTTGAATGACAATATTCCGGAATGTCAGGAAGTGGTACCGTGCGAGGCTCACAAAATACGCCACCAGTGTCACGAATCGGTACACACAGGGGTCACAAAATAGGACATGAGTCTTTCTCTAGTATCAGGAACCACGGCAGCAGAGGAGCAACGTTAAAACAATGATTTTATTTATAAATCTTAATCGTTTTACCTCTATAATCAGTAAATTTCATTCTCAGGGCTTCAAGGCATGTGCTCAAACCATTCGTTTGTCGATTGGCTATATCATGCAAGAATAATCGGCGGAAATCTGACTCCGCCGCTCTAAAAGTGTCAGTAACTGGGACGTTTACCTTAGGCCGTTTTCAGTTATCAGAAAACCGAATAGCTACACAAGCCTGCTTCGAAGGGCTGGCATTTTTAAGGGCTGAATGAAACTGCTCCAAATCTAGACATAGAAATTCAACTCCTCACTGAAAGGCTACATTTTATTCGAAATCGAAAGGTGATAATGAAAGGTCCTAGAAACCCTCCGGATGTTCCTAGGACTCTTCAAAGTCGTTGCTATCAACCTTAACGAAAGTCTGCTAATTTCGCCCGCTTTACAGTCATCCCTTAACCTTCTCCTTCTTTCCATATTCTTCGAATGTTTTTAGGACTTTTCAAGGTTATTGTTATCGTCTAAATAAAAGACTGCTGTTTTCACTCTCTCGAAGCTATTCCCCCATTTTTTCCATGACTGTTTGACCTTCCACCCCCAATGGACCATCTTTACCAGCGAAATAGCGAATCCCGAGGAACATTGTTTGAACATCAACAGCAACGGTCTCTCAAAGGTCGACGTCGCGGACTCCATGGCCTCGAGGTCCTAAAATCACCATTCGGTCTTACGGAAATTGGTATTGGCAGAACCATTAGAAGCTGGAAATTAGTTTTCGCGAGTGCGGAGTTATCCTCGCTGCTACAGTCTTGGCCGTTTTTTTTACAACCCCCGGAACCGCGGTGGGCCTCCGAGGGCACTCACTTTGGCTGGCTGCCTCAGCCACACCGTTCTCCACGGCTCACTTATCTTACTTTATACCTGAGATTAATAGTCTCTCTCTTGCAACAGCATTGCACCACCGTGCATCCCCCCAACCCCCCGCCATCGATCTCTTCATCCGTAACCCTGTACACCCCCACCCTAACTCTATTTTTTTGCAAGCCGAGCCTTCGCGAAAAGTTTCAGTCAGTTTTCTCGTTTCAGGCTTGCAGAGATTGTTTCGCTGCGATATCGGAAATACATCGTAAATTTTTGAGCCGAGATATTTTATTGCCGCCCCCTTCCGTTTTATAGGTTAGACTCGTATACCTGCATGGCAATATTTTGAACGCTCGTGAAACGGCATTCGATGAAAACGTGACTTGACCTTTGGCCAATTACGATAATACCACAAGATCTTCATTTATTTTTCACTACTTTTATCACTGGGGATGATCAGCGACCACCAGACCCCATATTTGATCAAGTTCGGATCATTAGGAGCGTCCTCAAAGCCGATAACGTTCAAATCGTCGAATTGTGTCCGCTGAGCTGAAGGAAGGGTCAAAGGGTGTCGGAGTACGCGTGTCGAAGTGCAATTGGGAGCTTTGATTCGTGTGTACCCTCAGGGTAGCCCCACGTACGATCAGGGCATTACGAGCTGGACTGTTGTCTTAGTCCCTGCTTCGGTGCCTGTTAATTACCCTTAAGGAGAGACATCTACAGTCAAAACGCCCTTGGAGACGCTATCTTCTGTTAAATTATGTAACAGCTCTCGTGCACCCATTTATGCCTGAAGAATGAGACATTTTTCTTCGACGAAAAAGTAGTTTGGTGACCTTGGGAGGTTAAGGATTAGGGGTCCTCGAGAAGAGCTGAAATCGAAGGGCAACCATCAAAGGGATCTATACTGTACTTCGTACCTCCGCGGTCTTACGCTTCCTGGACCATTGTCATTGGGTTAGGTCGCCTTGTCAAGGACCCTCGACAAGCTCCGCGACGAACCAACCTGAACAAACACAGATATGCCGCGGGGATCTTATACAGTCGATAGGAGATGCGACATCGGTGGAACATGTTCCTTCGACATTGGTGGAACGGGGAGACAAATCTACTTGCGCAGCATCGTGTGAACATCCACGGTAACAGGCTTCTGTACTTCCGCTATACGAACCGTCTGGCTCGCAGGACCTTGAAAATTCATTTTCGTTGCTTTTCGAAATTCGAGATCTTGCTCAAAGGAGTGAATCAGAAAAACAACATGCTGCGTACAAACTCGTACATTTTTCCTCCGATAGTGGAGAATTTATTATTTCTTCCAAACACTCCTAGTTTTTTTTTTGGAGGGGATTTCGTTTAGAATTTATTTTTGGAAAGTTAGTAATTTTTTTGACTATTCGAAAAAATTCTCGAAAAAACGTAAAAACCGCAAGTTGATTTTTTAAATACAAACTGTTCCTTGATGTGGTTGACACAAATGATTTAAAAAATTAAGGTAACATTATGACTAAATTGTCTGCTATCCTTACTCACTTCTGTCAATTTTACTGATAGACTACTCATGAGTTATTTTCCACAAAATGTATTTGCTCAGCTTACATACAAGTTTGCCGATTTAACATTGGTTGGTTTATTTTTTGTTGTGTGATTCCATAAACCCAAAAAAACCCAAACATGCTCATGCCAGATAATCATCAGAAAATTGTAACGAGGTTTTCTAATTTATTATTTTGTCTAAATAGACTAGATTTCTGTAGGTAGATAATTAAATCTTAATTACTTAGCGGGTAGCCAAACTGCGACAGTAAAACAGCTTTTGACGGAACGACGTCTGTCGGGTAAGCCAGTATCATAATAATAATCGATTTCATTATTATTGGTATATAAAACGCGTCGGTGGAGTAGTGCGATATAATTAAAGATCTGCTATGTTCAATGTAGATTTTCATTATCGGGGAGACGTCTATCGTATCCGGAACTTTTCGGTTGAACAAACTTCCACCAGCTCTCGAGAAATTAAACGACGAGTGGATGTTTACGAGCTCGTTAGTCCAGGAGATTTTCCTTCTTTTGACCCATTTTTGCCCCCTTAAGGGGGAAAAACACGGTTTGATTGACTAGTTTTAATCCCACCTCACCCTCCAAGACTCTGGCAATTTGTTCGGAACGGCTATCAACGACTGTCAACTTTTACAAAATTAACGAGCTACTTACCCTCACCCCTCGCAACTTACCCCTCCTCGCTATTTACTCCCTTCGAAACTTACTCCCCTCTCACTTATCCTTGCTACTTACTCTTCTCCTGCTTATTGCTCTTTCGGTAAGTTATTTCCTTCCCCATCTCATTACTTCCGTCGATTTCCTGATAAAAATTAAAATTGTTACGGTATCTCTGAATGGATATTGAAAAATCGGCAAAATTCTTGAAGATTTTTGAAATTATAGGTCCTGAGAGAATTATAATACATGAATTATGTCAGAATTTTTTATTGAAAAATTTAGCAGATATAAATAATCAAAAATCGTCGGAAATTCTGATCATATTATATCATCAAGATTTAGGATCATGGGTTTGATTCGGTCAACGAGGAAACCGTTTCTGGTGTAGCCATTCAATTTTATTCATTTTTGGATATGTCATTCTTTATTGAAATCTAAGAAACACGTATTTTTTTTATCTTCGGAAAAACAGTTTTCCAGGGTGAAACTGGTAATCAACTTTTGGCACCCTCCGATCGACTTTCGCAGTTTTGCATAGTTCAAATCGAAATATTCAAATTAAATCAATTCGAGAGCAATACTTATAGCGAATAATAATGAAGGCGCCATTCTCTGTTTCGAGGGGTGGATAGGGATGCAAATAAAGAGATTTACAGTAAAAAACTGCACCTTGAAAACTTTGTGGACCAGATTCATCTCTTGAAACTACTTTTGTACCGATAAAAAAATACGTGATAGCTCGAAAATAGCTCGAAAATGGCCGATGATAAGAACTTTCGTCCCAGTGATGGTTTGAAAATGAAAAAAATTGTCGCACGTCAAACTATTTTTGAAGCTGCGAAACGGGGGATGGGGCTCCCTGGGAATTTTTTTTTGCGCCTGAAGTTGTGTCTCCATCTGCTCACCACGTGTTTCCGGAAGTGCTAATGTCCTCCTCTTCTTGTATCCCCCGCTGTTCCCCCTTAGTTACCGCATTCATTACTGCGCTAACTTATTCAGCGTGGCGTAAAGAGGGTAATTATGGAAACGTTTTGAACAAAAAATGTATTGTTTCTTCTTCTTTTTTGTATTTTTTGTTAAATACGACGTTTTCGAGTAACTCGATAGGAGTTCAAGCAAAATTGGATAATGAGCTATTGACGATATGGCTTTTTTGTGACCCAAACAAACCCAAACTAACCCAAACCAACCGGACACACTAGAACTTCCTAAAAAATTCAACCCTTTATCAAGGGGTTGGTCTTTTACCCCATTCGACATATCGCGACTAGAAAAATTTTAATTAATCGTATTACGTCAATGAAAAATTCGGAAAAAAAAGAAGTTCGCATGGCTATATATAAAGCAAAGACTGCGAAGACTTCTTCGAGTTTCTGCTTGAGAATTTGCCGAGAAATTTCCAAGTTTTCCGATTCGTTCTGTGTGTACATGCACACGGAGGTGAGGCGACGTTCGAATAAGTTATTCCGTTGTGGCAAGTTATGCCGAGCTAGGTCTACGAGAACTCGAAGAACAGAGAGAGAGAAAGAGAGGGAGGGGGGGGGGCAGACGAAGAATGAGTTACCAGGCAGTGCACACGAAAGTTTCATCTAGTTGTGATGTAAATTCCTTATGCAATCCGGGCCGAAAACACATCTACCATAAACATATTACCACGGAGGCTTCCAAAAGCGACAACTTTTGAAAAAAAAAGAAATTTTTTGTTTTGACGACGCATTCACGGAAATGGAAAATGGTAGTCCGCTTATCAAAATTCTTCCATTCGCCATTCTATCTCCCAATTTTGTTACGCCGAGCAATAGGATAACGAAGCTTTCCTGAATGGATAAATGTACAACGAGCTTTTTCGTATCGATTCTTCATGCGTGTACTATTAATTGTAACAAGTTCCTGCCACGTTCCAGTTTTATGGTTTTCAAGAAAATCAATATTCGAACGGTCTATGACACCTTGTTCGATCACGCTCGACCGACGAAAGGGTGGTGAATTTTTTTTCTGACGAGCATTGTGAATAAAAATTGAACGGCCAGTTTTTCGTTTATGGTTTTATAGGTTTTTCTTTTATATAGAAAGCCGCAATAAAATATTTATAAAAGAATATTTCAACAATGGCAGATCGGAATTGTGAACCAAAATTTCATAAAAAATGATTACTTATAAAATACTGATTGTATTATTTTTTTTATCAGAAAATTCGGACGCAAAATATTGGAGGGTCAGTTTTTCGTCAATTGTATTACAGTTATTGATATTTTTGAATATAATTATTCAAGATTTTAGTTTTGGTGCTTGAAATATTAAAATTTCATTGAAAATTATTCTTAATAATTATCAATTATATTGATCGATAAATATATACGTACTAATTACAGTTATTATTGGTTCCAACCGTCGTCCCCTCAATGATTAAAGCAGATTATTTTTGCTCCCGTAAAAAATCGATTCTCGTAATAAATTATCGTTAATAATGTTATTGCATTAAGGGCCGATTTTTCAATCATCGGTTAACTTCTATCTGAGGAATAAATATGGCGGTTTGACATATTTTCTATACAAAGGCTGTCAAAACGTCAAACATATTCTTCAGATAAAAGTTATCTAGCGATTGAAAAATCGGCCGTAAATGTGCATTAATTAATTGTCACATTAATTTTCCTTGGCCAAATCAAGTTTCAACTTAATAAAGCGTTGTTTGGGTTATGGAGAAGCTATTGATATAGGTAACGACCATGCCTGAAACAAACCCAAACTCAACTGTATTGCCTTTAATCGATACATTCAAGAGGGCTTTTTCCTGCATAAACATTATCGTATTTTCTCATCGATCGTAATTTTGTTCGGGGCTGCAGATGAGTATGCCAATTGCGAGCATCGCGAAACATTCGAATACGTTCGATTACGAATGCGTCGTATGGGATTTAGCCAAGCCAGCTGGGGACCGAGGGTGAAAACTGGATCAGCCTGTTCTCAATTTCCGGTCAGATTTTCTCCACGTACTGCTCGCCGAATTTTATTTCTCGACTCTTGGACCCTGGACTGGACTCATCGGAATCTACTTTTTATTTTGTCCCCATCATGCTCATAGTCAGCGAAAAATGCTCAGCAGTCTCCTCGTAACATTCTGTTTCGAAGTATTGAGGTTAGGTTGAACAGAAACCGAGGAAACGCTGGGACAGAAACAGTTGGCGTCTTTGAAACTTATGCCTCAGGGAGATATACGTGATTTCAATGAAATAACCTCGATCGATGGAAAAGCGAATATCTCGTAGACCGCCTGCGCAAACTTCTGACTTCTTAACTTGCTTAATTACCGAGATACGAGAAGTCGAGTGTTGACTGAAATAAAACAGAATTTCGAGTCTCAATTCAAACAGAACAGGATTTTCAGTCTCAACTTAAATAAAATAAGATTTTTAGTCTGAACTCAAATAAAACAAGATTTCGAGTCCCAACTCAAGTAAAACAAGATTCTGAGTGTCAGCTCAATAAAAACGAAAGGTTAATATACATATATAATGGTTTTGGTAATTATTGTTGAAAATAAGATGATCCGAACGTACTAATTACATTCCAAAATGGAGAATTTTTTTTTGTTAATCTTTTGGAAAGCTGTACAGTCACTGACAAAACTTCAGTTAAGTAACTACCATTATCGTCGAATTTGACTTGACTATTAAAAGTCGAAAATTAACATTTCTAATAACTAATTTATTATTAAATCAGCTATTAGAAATTTGCATGTTATAACAGAATCGAGACTGGTTAATCCAGGATTGCTTGAATTTTGGATAATTTTTTTGGCCAACGATCAACTAAATTAATAAATTCAAGAAAAAAAATTAAAGCTCCCGGGACACGCGTTTCGATATAAATAAACAGATTCGTAAAGTTTTTCTCTTTCATTTTCCATCCGCCGCGCACGTCTTTGAGCTTCAGAACTTTTTCCTCTAGCGTGCACAAGAGTATGTGGTACTTCCGGAGCTTGCATTCGCAAACGTATACGCCTCGCAGTTATGATTTATCGAGGCAAAGAAAACGCGTTTTTTCGCACAGCGGCTTGGAACAGGTACAAAATGGGTCTTTGATCGAGAACTAGGAAAGTGGCAAGAATAGAGACGAGGTGTGTAAACGACAGAAAAGAAATTGGCTTCTTGCCTGGCCTCTTGGCGCTATCACTGATTGTGTATCAACGCGAAGCTTTGTGCTTTCAGACTGTGAAAAGTTCTTCCGAAAATCACAACATCCATTTTGGACCTAAACAAATCCCTGAAAATAATTTTTTAGCGATCTTTTCTTTGATTTTTGATTAACAAATTTCATAAAAAATATATTAGTCAGCAACTATCAATAATTTTTCTTAAGCATTAACAGATTCAAAGCTAGCCCAAGGAATCCTGTACAGAAGCAAAAAAACCCGAACAAACCTAAACGAAAAAAGGCACGTGATCAAGATGTTCGACGAAACAATTTTATTTGGGCTTGCTTGAGCGAATTTCCATTATTTTGTGTCTGTTCAGGTTCGCTTGGGTTTCTTTGAAAGTTAGTCCAAAATACCATACTTAAAGATTCAGAAGTTTCACAAAATAAATTGTAAAATGACTTGACTAAAATGTACGTGTGAATGAGTATCTTCACGATTCTTCAACAATTATACTTATTTCTTTAGAGTGAATTTTTCCGAAGAATCTTCATATTTGGGTCAACGTAGCAACCTAACCTCTCAAATTTGCTTTGTTTTGTAGGTTTCATAGTTTTGGGCCACTTATATCGAGCGATCACGGAGCGAACGTTTCCGTAAGGTAATTCGTGTTTCTTCGATTCCAACGGGCAACTGTATCCAGCAGTAGCTCCTTCCCGCGCAACGAAAACCGCAGCTCGTAGGATTGTCTTCGTAAGAGGATTGCTCCTCGCTCTCAGCCTGGAGCGGTCTCCAATATAATCCTTTGTCTAACCTTCTTGAGGTTTCCCAACGGCCTCCATGCTATTCCCCCCTTTTCCATTCTCCAGAATCATCAGCACCGTGATTTTCCTGAGAGTTCCTTACTGAACATCAAGCTAGGAGATGTGTACTTACCCGGTGAATAACCCCCACCACAGAGACCCCACTACCCATCTGTGAAGGGGCGGGAGTGGGGAGCGCCAGAGCTTCGCCGGGCGACCGCTACGCGGCGACAGATTGTGGAGTTTCTCGCTCGATCCGTAGGTAATCCAAGCGTATAGAAGAAATTATTTATATTCTGTTGCGCGAAAAGTAATATCAGTTTAACGCGGTGTAATTACGATCAATTTTTTCACATGAACTCCTAATCGACTAAATCAAATAAATTTGGGATCTTTCAAGAAGGTGACTTTTAACTTTCGTTGAAGTGTAATTGAAACTTAACAGCTTGCTTCGTGTTTAATAATAAAATGAAACAGAGAAGGGCAGAAAAAAGAACAGTGTCATTATGTTTTACAGTTTTTGCCCCAAAATATTTTCGTGGCGTGCCGGGCACTAAAAATAATGAATCTTGAGTTATCGGGAGAATTTCAGCTGCGCCAAAACGTCAACAGATATTCTTAACCTTCAAAGGTGCGGGTACTGAGGAAGTTGCGTACTTGAGGAGGACTTACAAAGGACTGAAGGAGAACTTGAAGAAAACTTGAGTAGCACTTTCGGAGTGCTCGAAGAGGCCTCGAGGCCAACTTGAGGACTCGAGAAAATTTCGTGGACGCTTTCAACGAGTGCACAAAAACTATGAGCTCTTTTCTGTATAAAATACGGAATCCTTCGCGCAGCCCTTCGAACTATGTATTTTCATGCACTCTTTTTCCTCCGGTCCACTCTTAACTCGCTTAACAGCTGTTTGGAGGATAGAACGGTGGCAGTTGGAATGGCTGTTGCGGAGGTCGCGAGGGGCTTGAGTGAGGGAGGGACTAATTTATTGTGTAATTGCGAGTGAGTCTCTGGTCCGTTGCATCCGGCTACCGAGGGATCCTCACACGTACATGTGCTTGGTGGCCACAGCGTTAAGCCGTGGCTAACACTCGATCTGCATTCTGCAACGTTGCACGAAGCTCTTCCTTCCGCCACCTACGTCCATTCTGGCTACCCTGATGGCAGTTCCCGGCAGTGTATTACGATAATTAAATCGAAATATTTTCTGCCGGTTCTAACGGCTTTAGGAGAGGGAAAGGGCGTGATTTTCGATGAAAGGGTTACAGTTGGGAGTTTCCACATCTAGGATTAGTCATTGTTGGTGAAATGAGAGCGTTGGAAAACGCTAGCTGGCTGAGCGGATCTCTCGTTCGATATAGCGTGGTCGAAGGAGACAAAGCCCGAACTTGAATAAAAATTAATCCGACCAACCCAAACAAACCCAAACGTAGGGACGTACAAGCAGTTCAAGCGAAGCCAAGCTAAGCCAAACCCAAGCAACCCTGATAAAACGAAACCCAATGGAATTCCAATGATCGAAGCAAACTCAAGCCAAGGTTAATCCAAACAACCCAAAGAGAACCCAAACCTAAGGAAATATAAAAGAAGCCCAAGAAAACCTTAGCAAACGCCTCATCGATGCTGGATGAAAGAGGAAAAGATTTCATGCAAAATCTTGACAAAAGCAACCAAACCTAAGATCGTATGAATTCAACTAACCTAAACTTCTATCAGTCGTACGTTCATTTGTATGATCAGCTGTACGTACTTCTTTATTCGATTGGATCTAGGATTCCTGAAACCCAACCTAAACAAACCCAAACCAAAGCAAAGTCAAACCCAAACACAAACTTGCTTAAATGCAAGCCAGCCCAAATAAATCCATCCATCCCACAAATTATGTTTAAAGCTACTTTCGGTCTCGTTCGACCGTCAAGACTCCCAAGCCCAGCCCTGGACCATCCATAATCCTCAATCGACTAACACAACCTACGCACTCCATTCGTACGACCTAAAAGTTTTCCAACTTCCGCTCTCTCCCTCACTTTCTCTGATCTTTTCCACGTTTTTTTACTCCGTTCGACATTATCTACCAGTGTATTCAAAGCGCGAATGAGAGTCGGAGCTTGCAGCGGAAAGGTGGCCGCACACCGACCGCTTTTCATATTCAATGACCCTCCAGACTCTCGGGGGGGGGGGGGGGGGGGGGGGGGGGGCGCATTTACCAACCTGTATACGGAAGGGCTGCGACTCTCGGCCTCTATAATAACACGCGGATATAGCGGAGTAGCGATATAAAGTATGAATTTTCCGTTTTAGGATTGTGAGCCAAGGCTCGTCGGTGAAAAACGTTGGAATTTCTCAGAGACTCAGAGATACTTGAGGATCCTTCAAACGTCAAGTGGGCGAGCTCTCGCTCCGCTACCTTGAATATTTTCGTGTCTGCAACCGTTGCAGAATCTCTCGTTAGTCCTCCTCGACAGCTTCATCAGCTGAGAACGTGCGTGGCAAACCCAAACAAACTTTCATTCGGCGATCTGCGAAAAGAGTCTTCATCTTTGTTACCTGGCTATTTGGGTAGAGCGTTTCAACGAACATGAAAATAATGCGAAATAAGACCAAATCCAAACAAATAACTCAAAGGCACACAGCGCAAGCAAATCGAAACAAACTTTACTCTGATAATAAACAGAAAAGAAGAGAATATTCTGTACTTGGTACTGGATAATTTAAAACAAATCCAAATACAGGTAAACCCAAACAAACTGATCAAAAAACGGAATCCAAACGCAAACTCACCAAAAAGCCAATCCCAAACGCAATCAAACCTAACCCCTAAAAACCTTGTTTCATAAGAAGTATGAAGAAGAAAAAATTCATCTGCTGGTAGGTTAGTTCGATTGGGCACCGCTGAAAGTAGACGTCTCGACGGAGGAGTCCGGGTCCTAAGTTTCACGGATGAGCAGCCACAGGAACAAAGGTACGTGCCGCATCCGGATGGGGGGCCAGGAACTAATTCAGGGGATGAGGCCAAGTTGCTCTCTCTGGTGTCACGGGGTCAAAGGGAAATGACGTCGCTCGGGTTGTCACGAGAAACGAGATCGGCGTACTCGCGTCAAAACTCCACCGTGGGTACTTTCGTATGCAAGCGGCGCAACGGAGTTATACGGGTTTTTCGAAGAAAAACGTGAACGCGAGCAACCTCTCATTATTCACCGGTTGTTTTCTTTACTTCCGTCTTCATGGGGTGAGCAACGGGACAAGACGGAAAAAACTTGATATTTTTTTACATGAATCATTCGCTGAAGATACAATGATCCAATAATCTTAGATTATCTGGTGGAGTTTCCATCATCGCGTCATCATCAGGGCGAGAACGCGTATTACGATTGAATTAAGGGGTGAGACAGAAGACGTTGCTGCATTTCTGAGAGCCAAGCACAGCTAGGGTTCTTGGCGAAGAAACCAGTGACAGCAGCCGAAATGGGGATAGGGTTGAAGGTGAGGGATGAGGTGGTGGTGGAAGACAGCCGAGTAGTTCGAAGCTCAAAGCACAGGAGAGCGAGAAGCTTTTGAAGGACCCTACAGAATTCTTGGTAACTCGGCGTAAATGACAGCCAGTACTCGGCATAATGAGGACACTCCTTGGGCTCTTGCATAATCTACCCTTCATCCGTCATACCTATATCACCACCCGATGCTACCGAGTCCCCTATCCTTTCTACTCGCTACGACTGTAGACCCCCCCTCTGGTCGTTGGTCTGCAATTACGCTACTTTATTTTTGCTGCTAAATAAACAGATCGTGAAACTTAACGCATGCCACCCGATTGATCTTGTAGTCTCTTTGGGTTTGGATTTGTTTGAATAGAATATAGAAGCGCCGAGAAACGCTACAGTGGTCTCTCGCATACTTCGCGAGCTTCTTTTACTCCCAGACCTGTCTCACACTCCGCGGGCTGTCCCCTACTCCGTGCTCCTGTCCGATGCGCTCGCCGCTCGCCTGGCGGAGATTGGCGGCCGCCACGGGTGAGGGATGGCCACGCCCAAAAAGCGCACTCAACGAACGTATCATAATCCACACGCTCTATCTCTGCGCCCCGTTCGGTTTTTTGTCTCGATTTTTTTTGTACGCCAGTATTAACTCTGAGGAATAGTTGTTGATTTATTTGGAACATTCTAGCTGTAAGAAATGCACGGAACAGTATAGAACTTGTCAAGTAATTGTGTCGAAATTCCAAGGACACGAAGAAGTGGGAAAAAGGGAGCAACAAGTAAACGAGAATCTGCTAATGGCACTTGTAAATCATGAGGGGAGTGGAGAAGGGGGAAAGAGAGATTGAGAAAGTCTAAACTCTCGAAAATGCTGACGGCTGGGAGGATAGGACGAGTCGGACGATGAGGACCTCCCCGCCTTTTCCGTCCCGTACATTCGTCGTTCTGAGAAATTCACAGAATAAATTCAAGGGCCGGGATGATTCGGATTCAGACTCTGGAAAATCTCATCTCCGACTCAGACGTTATTTCCGTTGGTTGATTGGAAATCTCTCGCTAGCTAAAGTGACGCGAGGAGGTCTCTCGCCGATTGCTATGGCCGATTACTTGTCCGTCCGTACACGGTCAGAGCTTTCTCTCCTGAATACAAATGAACATGCCGAAGCCCTTTTCACCCATGGAAAAGAAAACGAGAGAAAAAAGTCGAGCAATCGAAACGCTGTGCTTTCTATTCTTAATCGTATCAACGCCCGGAAGTTACTCACACTTCATCTCTTGTGTGAATTCAAAAACATCCCGTCAAGGATCCCGAAGGGTGAATAGGCCCGAATTAGGTTTTTCAATTTTCATTCTTTCTCGCATTTGTTCATTTGCATCTCGCCTCCATTGAGGTCATTTTGAAAATCATTCCCTCAAAAAAGATGAATAACTTCGGTTGATCAGTTTCCATTGTTTAGGTTTGTTTCGCCCTGGCAAGGTCATCTTCACGGACGTTGCCTTGAAGATGACGTTGCCAAGTTTTGGCTGGTCAGTTAACGTCAGCCAAACGTCAGCCAACGGTCAAGGCTGGAAAGTTAAAAAATCGGGTCTTCCCGTTTTAATAGTTTGTCCCGTCGTTCCATTTCTATCTCGTTTCGTCAAGGTTATCCTTAAGGACGTTCCCTCATTGATATGGTATGTTGCAAAGGTCAACAATTGGGCCTTCCACTTTTCATTGTGTCTTCAATTGTTTTGTTTGCATCGCAAGGTCATTCAAGGTCATCCTCAAGGTCATGATGAGACCTATGAACCACCGATTTTATCGAACATTCCGGAAGCTCGCTCGCGTGTTCTTTGTCTCGTTGTCTCTTGCATACTGTGTGGGTCTATCGTGGACACATTTACCCACGATTTTTCTATGAAATATTCATCGGGTTGGTGAACGGAAGCGTGTCTTTCAAGCACGTTGCTTCACTTTCTCGTTATCCAGGACCCCCGCAAGCTGTAAGCCCGCGTAGCCTAATCGAAAAAAGCTCCACTTTATATTCCACGCGTTGACGGAGCCATTTGAAAGTCAAACTGTTGAGCGACCAGCCTCGGGTGACGCCTCCGGGGCGCTCCCATGCACGCGCAAACTTCCGATACAGCCAAGTCCGTCGACTCGTCTCCGTAGTCCCTACCCCTATCGTCCACTCTTCGTTCCTTGCTTTCTCACTTCGGCTCGTCACCTTGAAATAATTCATCCGCCCGTCTCTTTCTCAACAGCTTTTTCCACTCTTTCATCCAGATTACACGGTCTTGTCTTGTTATTTGCTTTCATCTTGTTTGCTTTTTTTTTTGTTTTGATTGTTATCAATGCGTTGCGAAAGATTGGTATCGCGTTTTAGCAATTCTTGAGGTTCCTTTCGTCGGATTGAAATCAGCTATAATGGAACTATTAATTTTTCAAATCTTCCTTTTGTTATAATAACATTACTGAATTAATGATCAGTGGTAAAATGATAACCTTTTTTTTTATTTTAACGCGAAAGGACGAGTAGAATAACGATGAATAATGAATTATATACATACATATGATTAGTTATATCTATAATGAATTATAGCAAATTGTATGAATGTATGAAAAATGCATTTGAAAATATATCAATTTATTGATAATAATTGATATTTGAAGAAATCAACTGTTTAAATTGATTTAATGCTTCATCGAAAATTAAATTACAAGCGGCAGCAATAGTAGGAACTTAAAATTGTCACGATATAATTGATCAAATAAAAATGAAAATAATATAAATATAATTCTTCCTTTTATTAAAAAATAAAAGGATGAGCCAGTCTATAAATCCAATTTTTATGTTATTTCATTTAATTCTGATTAGTCTTCAGAAAAAAATTATCGATTAGATATAAACTCGTATTATATAAAATAAACGACTAATAATAATAAGTTTAGTAACTAATTAATGATAAGGAATAATTATAAATATTGAGAATGTTAAAAATTCGTTAATGTTAATGTCAATTGAATATTAGTTAAACAAAATCATTATTAATATTCATGCATTAATATCAACAATGAGAATCTCAGTATCAACAAACGAAACAATAAACAGGGTTAGTAATAATATTAAGAAATAATGTAAAAAAATAATAAAAAAAGAATTGAAGCCAGAGATTGAGCAGCAACCAATTGTTACCGTGATTCGGTAACTGCATGATGAACGAGGCTCACGTGTCACCAGGGGGGATGAGAAACCTAATAGATCTCCCATCAACCAGTTGTACCATCTCTTGGGGTAGTTGAGCGGCCCGTAGAAAACCCGAAGGGTCACGGACCGGATCCTTTCACGAATGATGAGAATGCGGGAAAGATATGGGGGTTGGACGGTCGTTGGGCCTCGGAGCTATGGGTTGAGACGACAACCATTCCTTGTAGCCTTTATTCCATGCATTTACCCAACCTGCACGTTTTATTTTTGTTTTTATTTTTCGTTGTTTTTGGGGTGTACCGTCGCCTGTCTTCGTTAGAGTTCCTCGGTAGGGAGAATTTTCATCTGATACGCCGTTGCCCTTGCGCGCCCTTAGGGCAAGTCGGGGATGAAGCCTGGACGGAGTTGACCACAGACGTCGGACGCAATGAGCCGCTGGCTTCTCTAGGATCCAGGTACTTCCTTCTCGTCTTTTACGGCCCTCCGGCCCTTATGGTCTTTCTCTCGTTACTCCAAGGGCGTGAGGGTCTCGTCGATACCCTTCGGACAGCCTTGATCATGACGACTTGTGTTTTCCACCTCTCATCCTTCGATCCCTCAAGGGCAAAAGGAAAAAAAACTTTTGGCGAGTTCTACATTCTCTCATTTCTCAAAAAGCCCTTTTACTTCATTGCCTGAACGACGAAAAGGGCCGAGATGTTTTTTTGCGTGAATTTTCGAATTTCGAGGGATTTAGAAGTGACGAAAGATTTTGGAAGTTATAACTTCTGGTTACTCCCGAATTAATTTTATTCGATGTAGAGGATTAAAAAATGGCACTTGAGGAATAAATTGACATATAGGATATTAAAGAGCCCTTTGGCTCACAACGTGCGTTTATGTAAACGATTATTACAACCGAGCGGACACGCCCTTTTTCTTCTCCTTTTGCCCTGAATTATGCATGAACATTTTCTCCGTTGTTTCTTCTTTTTTGATTTGACGATTCGTTTTGCCTTTGATAGAAATTCTTCATTTCTCGCCTTACCGTTTATAAATAAAAAAAATTGAAGCGCATCAGGGTTCAAAAGGGGATTGCAAGACGAATTTCCGGAAGCATAGGATCGATGCAAAAAACGATATAAATTCCGGGATGGCGAAGACGTAGTGCTTCATTGAGCGGATTGGTAGGGGATGATTCGTTGCCTTATTCTTCTTCCAGGAAATGGAATATCGTTACCAGAATGCATTCGAAATATCTCAGGGCTGATATAGACTCAGGGATACGAATCTCGTATCCCTGTCTCCAGTCTCCGAGTCTCATAAAACTTATTTGGCAAGATATTTTATCTACTCTGAGATGATAATATTGCCTTACGATATTATCGTCTCAGGACAGATAAGTGCAGCACTTTTTTCATTTCTCTACGCTGGATGAACCTGGTATTTGCATCACGTATTTCATCGTTTATTTTTAGACTTTCGAACAGCCATCAATTTTTCATTGGGTTACAAGGATCGAAAGACTATTCTTGTAGCAGTGGTAGAACTTTTGTCAATTTAACCAAAACATTTGATTTCTAATATTGATTACAAGCTAAAGTACTTTGGCGATGAATCGTAACATGATGATAACTTTTGTTATCGAATCATTGGGCTTATTTGGGTTTAAGTTTTGCAAATATTATTGGGTTGTCATTTGGTGGTAATCGGCACCAAATGATGGAGTTGAAATATTTTTTGATTGTTTAGAGATCGTTTGGTTCTGATTGATGATCGAATCATAATTTTTTATGATCGAACGTTTGGGTGTGAGTTAGTGAGTTGAATGTATGAGTTAGAACAA
Source organism: Ophioninae sp. B BG-2022a (assembly GCA_030522765.1). Taxonomy (NCBI): domain Eukaryota; kingdom Metazoa; phylum Arthropoda; class Insecta; order Hymenoptera; family Ichneumonidae; species Ophioninae sp. B BG-2022a. The sequence continues at coordinate 15,033 of JAPYZJ010004559.1, read as the reverse complement.
AATCCGTTTCATCAAAAGGGCGTATCCGGAGAACAAAAATATAAAAATCTGCGTTTCCAAAATCTCTGCGGATTTCCCGAAACTTCGATCGGCCATTCATTACCGGTTGATTAACTAACAGGAATTCCCAACTAAGGTTCCGACTTACCCAACGGCGTTTTTCCGAAGAGTTTTTATTTTGCAGTGACGATCGTGTCAGTCTTAAAGATTACAACCCCCTTGCCCTAAGAGGGTTGGACTTTCGCACTCCCGGTGTCCCCGAGTGACCCAGGGTTGCTTAGCGTGTCAAAGTTCATCGATGGGGTAGTACGAAGCGTAATGTACGAATATCACGTGAAACTTGGGTCGTTGTCGGGGGTAGTTGGAAGAGGAGGGGTTAAATTGTCACTGGCGACTGGAGAGGGCGGAGGGTCGAATGAAGTTGTTTCGGATTGATATCTCGTCGGCATAGCGCCATCGAAATTCTCGGCAAATGTATAACCTAGCCAAAGGCCAGTTTTCCGATTCCACTACTCCACCCCATTACGCCTGCAGCGTAGCGGTAGTTGAGGGGGTTGGGAGAAATTCCATACTCGGAAGGACGATGACGGTGAAACGACTGCGGTGAGCGAGTCTCTTTATCGCCGCGAACGTAAAGCTGATATATAAACTGATATTTATAGCAACCCCGAGCCTTAATGTTTGTGGTGGGGGAGTAGGTTGAGTAGGGGGATGTCGCACAGGGCAGCAAACGAAATCGGGTACCCGTGAAAGATTGAATCTCGCGTTTCAACGAGTCGTTAAACCGAACAATAATCGCCGACTGAGACCTCCGAGATATTTCCTCAACCGCCACGCACCCTAGTCCGGCTCCAAGCCGGTCTTTACAACCTGGAAATTGCGGAACAATGATGTGCTTCGCGCACCGCGTCGGGCGTCCGTCCCATCACGGGGAAACTGCACGCATGAGCGGTGTCGGTAAAGAAGAGTTACCGACCGTCGGTAAGGAAGATCCCTGGCTTGCCAACAGTCGGTAACTCGACACGATAGATGAAGAATATCTCTATATCCTTAGTATATTACTTGGCGCGATCCCACGGGTAACAACTGGTCATTTTTTGTTCTTCCTTGTTTCACATGGTGATTCGGGGCTCCCAATCGTACCGCGAATGTACCTCAGTCCGCAAAAATTGTGCAACGTATGTGCTCCGAGTTGGTTCACGTTCTCGTGGCTATGGGGAGAATTTAAAACAATATCGTTGGAACATCCGGCTCGCAGGAACGTTTACAGATGACGATGAAGGTAAAAGGACGAGATAATGGGATATCTGATAAAAGACGAGCGGAGGGCGAGCGAACGTTTTCGGAGCTTCCAGGCAGCATACTCCTCCACCACCCTCCCTGGGATACTTTATAATACGACCTGGAAGTATTCTAATATCGGCGAAGCTTGAGCACAGCTGAGGAACGGGGGTAAGAAAGGAGAAGATAGAGACGGGCAACGGGACGTTATAAGGAATATAGTACTGGAACGTGTGTGTGTGTGTGTGTGTGGTCTTGCTCTTCAAGATTCATCGCGAGGATGCCCGGGCAACTCGATGCGGTCGTCGGCGACATTCGACTATGCCACCCGCGACTACGGAACTTCACTAGACGATTAATATTTCCAGCCTCCCCCCCCCCCCCCCCCCCCTCCCGTCGCCCCGCATCGCTCCGCGCGACCCGCCGATTGCTCATTCGCAACGACCCCGTACTTCCTTTTCCCTGTCGTCTCCGGCAAGGACCTATTCCGGTTACGCTGATGTATCTTTATATATTTCTTTAAATTGGTCATATTTTAATATACATTAATAATACGTTCGATAGGGATTTTTTAAACAAAAAATACAGATTCAAAATTGTTTGTGAAAGTTTTGTCCTTATTTTTTTCATTGTGTGAGAATGATTTTTCAAAATATAACTTTTACAATTGATATTGTACAGCATTGATATTTATTATGGAAGTTTTTTTATTTTTTTGTTATGCAAACATAACGATGTGTATGTGAAAATGGTTTATTATGTTTGTAATAAATATCTATAAAAAACGAAAATGTTTATATATTTTTATTTTCGTTTTTGTGTATGAGAAAAGTCAATTATTAGTTTAACTTAAATGAGTTAAACTTAAATGAGTTAAACCCATTAGTGCCCACTGTGACGTATACGTCACAGTGGGTACTAATGGGTTAATTTTCAAATGCAAGCCGGAAAGCAAATTTACATAGGAGTAACTAAAATCATTGGACACGTCACTAGAACCCTGAAAAGTAGGAAGAACCAAATGAGAGTTACTAGAATCTCCTAAAAATAACCAAGACTCATTTAAAAGTAACTAGAACCCGCTGAACAGTAACAACGACAAGCGTAAAAGCGACAAGAATCCTCTGTAAAGTATTGTCGCTTGAGTAACTACCATGTCTATTTATGATTGGCAGAAGAGTTGCCATGGCTTCCCTCCCCTTGTTTCCAACGAAAGGAAGGGTCAGTAGTGCTCGGGACGTCGTCGGTAAAGTAGGCAAGTGTGCTGTTCACCACAGATGTCTGACGCACACGTGACTACCCGGAAGCCCAAACAAGCCCAAACAAACCCAAACAAACGTGCCCATCCGGATGCAAGGACGAAACGGTGTGCCTCTCCATCTTTCCACCCCGTTTTCTCTCTTTCTCTCTCTCTCTCTCTTTCTGTCGCTTCATCTCGGTTGAGGAAGGGACAGAGAGTTTGCGGTACACGAGTCCGGAGCCAGAAGAGCCACACGGAGGGCCTCGTGTGTATTTCTGTGCATGTGTCATGGCACGTCTGCTACCTAACGTACGAGGCAAGTTTCCTTTGTCTCGCAAACTCGTAGTCACCGGTGCCTGTGACCCTGTGCAAAAGCCACCCCCTCCCCTACCCCGTGACCCCCAACCCCTGACCCATCTTCTACTCCACAAACTCACCCCTCTGTTTCACCGTTCATGCGCTTTGTGTCCTATACCCGTGAGAGAACATCCCGGCATATTCATTCTTCTCTTATTCTCCCCTCGTCCATCCGCACCCCCCTCCCACTCTACAGAACTCAACCCCTGTTATAGACAACTTTACCTTAAATATCTGTGCGGAGATTTTCATCCCCCCCCCCCCCCCCCTCCCTCCCGCCTGGTCTCTTTTACCTCAACCCTTTAACCCTCCACTGTCTCGTAACCGACGAACTCGCACCCTGGGGGCTACACCACGCGGTCACGCCTTAAATCAGAAAGTTTGCTCCGTGTGTAGATCCTCGGGCACCGAGAAGATCCTCATATTCCTCACTCCTCCCTATCTTCCACCTCTTCGGGCGCCTTAATTCTCGACGAATTTGAGCGTGGGACGACACGGGAATGCCGTTCCATCCGATCGGGCCATCCCCTCGTTTACTCTCGTAGGGTGCTCCGGGAACAATTATTCTTACTTCTGGAATCATTTCATACGTGTCCCGTTTCGTGACTGTGCCGAGGGTGAAAAGTGAAGCATTGAGACCGGAAAAGTTGGTTTTTTTTTACTCGTGAGGGAGGGTTGAGGTCGGTCGGATTTACAGGAATGGAAAGGGCGAAAGTGACAAAGTTTGAGGTCGCGCACCCGAACAAGCCCTAATACTCTCGATTCCACGATACGCTCAAATATCCTTTCAGCTCCCGTTAGCGCAAACAGTCCCAAACGAGGCTAGGTACTTTTAGTGCAATCATAAGCCCGAACAATCTCAATTGTTTAATTTTGGGTCTGTGGTACTGGAACACAAGCAAGTTTGGGTTTATGGTATTTAAAATCAAGAATATTAGGTTTGGGGTTACTGTATTTGAAATCGAGAACGTTGGGTTTGGGTTTATGGTTCTTACACCCAAGCAAGTTGATTTTGGATTTATAACACTCACACCCAAGAAAGTTACGTTTGGGTTTATGCCACACAAACCCAAGCAAGGGTTTAGATTTACGATACTTAATCCGATGCAAGCCCAAGGAACCCAAAGGCATCCGAGTACTTCTTACAATAATCCCAAATTATCGTGATTAACAAATATTTTCGGTTCTTCGACCAACCCGAATAAATACAAGCAATATTTGGACACAGCGTACTACCAAACCAACCAAAACGTACTTTGCATTTTTTTTACAAACCCAAACAACCCCAAGCAAACTCCGGGTTTCGTCAGAAACCCAAACAACTCGAAGCACACTTTGATTCTCGTCATGAATCTTAGCTCCGCTATTTGCCATCTCATCACATGACCTAGCTCTTAACCTTGGCGAAGATCATAGATCCCCGCGAGTATTAAGCTCATGATCCGACAGGGACCTTGGAAATTCTTGTCGCCACGTTTTGCTCCTCCCGTAGTTGCTCTTTTTTCTCCTTCTTCAAAGTTGATTAAGACCTCCGTTCACGAGGGGGTTTCGAGATCCGCTACCTTTTTTTTGGCTCGAAAAGGAATACTTGATACTCACCACCAGGCACAAATTTCCCACGTGGCCTCTACGCCGTCGTCACTCATTCCCTCGTCCCATTAAGCAACTTTTTTTTCTCGTTGGATTATCTCGCCTCTACCTTTGGCTTCCGGTTTTCCGATCCGTCAAAGATTTTCCTGCTGTGCATTTTGCAATCCCTTGAAAACTTTCCAATCTTTAAAAGCAGAGTTCTCAATATTGAAAGTTGACGAAAATTTGGACCTGTGGTTTTTGTTCTTCGGTGATGACGCGTTCAAGATTGATGTTGGGGGTTGAAAGAGGATTGAGGGTTGATGGAGAGTTAAATATATGGAAGTTGAAATACTTCTCCTATGTATTTTTCAGCCCCTTCGGAATTTGCCAATCAACGAAAGGAAAGTTCAACACATTTAAAACATGAAAATTTGCGGCTGCTATTTTTGTCTTCTCAATGTTTTCGACATTAATGTTAGGGGTTGAGAAAAGAAATGAAAGGAGGGGTGTGTCTTGCGTTTTGAAGTGTGAATTGGCTCGTTGTTTTATTCAATATTAACGAAAATGTTCCTGCGGTACACTCTTCAGCCCGATCAGAATATTCCAATCTTTGGAAAGAGAATAAAAAAATGTATAAAAGTTGAATATTTGCGCCTGTGGTTTTAGTGTTTTTTATGCTTCGGAGATTGGACGTTGGGGTTTGCTGGAGGTTTGGGCACATGGGAGTTGGGGAGAGTGTTCGACACATAGGGGTTGGGGGATGGAGTTTCTCATTTTTTCCTTTGATGTTCAAGGAAATGTTCTCATCTTATCCCCATCCCTGGGGCAAACCAGTCTTCGTAGTAGAGGTTGGAGGAACCCCGGAGTGCGGCAGAGCGCGGCAAGTTCCCTCGCCAATGTTGACGGTACGCCCACGGCGCGATATTACACTGCAGAAAATTACGAAGGCAACGAGTTGCTCTCGCGGAAAATGGCATATCGGTAAGCGATGACGTAGACAAGATCGTGCGTGCGCGACCGCCAAGAAAAAAAATACAAACGGAATAAGAAGCCGTCCATTTTCCATGAAGTTATCGGACACAACCTGGCTACCAATCCAATTAATAAGATGACACGATCCATTTTGGAAACTGGTTGCTTCCACCCCTCCAATTCTGCTTGGTCCAATCACTCAAACCGCCGTTGCGAAAGATCACAAAGTCCGGTTGGGTCAGCCCCAATAAACGGTTGATTTGATTGGAGGGGGTTGGATCATCAGAGCTGCGAGCGTACAGCTTGGAGAAGCGTTTCCGGTTGAAAGGACAGGGTTGAAGCGTTGTCGAATTGGATGAAAAATGTTCGTCTGGGACGAAGCTTTTTTTTCATCACCAGCACACCCTTCCCGTCGTGGATAGGCTAAGCGGGGGTTGGTCACATGGCCAGTAACGCTTGCGTGAAAGTGGACGGACGATACACATACCGTGAACGGCCAACGGTACAATGCAAACAACAATATGCAATCAAGTAGTTGACGCTTGACGTTCACATTACCTCGCCATTGTTGTCTTGTTTCAACGTCATTCCGGGATTACCGATGTTATACGGCATGGGCGTGAGGCAGAGAGAGAGGAGGAGGAGCTGAACGGGAAGATCGAAGGAACCAACTTGGGAAACAACGGGTATGTGTAACCAAGGACGAGATATATGTAAACGGAGAGGGGATGAATCCGAGCTCTCAATTAGGGCTGCCATTATTTGGGAAGGGTATCGTGAAAGTGGCCGGCTCGGACCTACTCCGTATCTAATACGCGACGACGTGATCCATAATTGTGGGTCTGGATCATATTCGGCATCAGCTGATGCGTTTCGACACTCTAGGGTCGCTTAAGGTTGAATCTCTTCAGGCTAAGGTTTGGATTTGCGTTGCTTTTGGGAGTTGAAAAGGAGGTGGAATTTCGAATAGAAGTGATCGATTACAATATTTTAGTATGTAAACTAGACCAATCCTGAACGTAGGCAAAGAATCGCCTAGTCTCGATTCTTCTTGATGATGATCCGAATAAACCCAAACGTACGCCATCGTTCTCTCCTTCATCAATATCTTAACGAACCCCAACAGCCCTAAACCTAACATAAGAACTATCTGATCCTGACCGTTTTCGACGATGACCCAAACCACTCCCAAACTCGATCGGTTCTTTTCTTGATGAAGGACCGAAGAAATACAACTGTTCATACGTGACTCTCCTAGAAAAGTCCCCATGCTGAGTTTCCTGGAAAAATGAAATGGCGATCTGGCAAATGGAAGCATCTCGTGCTAGTTTCAAAAACTAGTTTCGAAAACTAATTTCGAAAACTAGTTTTTTCAATTATTATGTACCATCAAAGAAGTTCACCAGCCTTTGGAGGTGACTTGGAGGTTCCAACCGAGTCATTCGGTTCAGGGTGTCAGCCAAAAACGTTTCTTCGCCCTTTGGGACCTTGGCGCGAAGACTAACGCTATCCAGCCAGAATCCAAAGATGACAACCGGAGAACTTCCCTGGAACTTTACTGGAAAACAAGGTTATCGGTTGAATAGACGATGTGGGTAGCTACGTAGATGGCGCGCGATGATCATTTTGGTAGGTCATCCCGCAGTGTCCTTTGAGTCTCTTTAAGGGCGTACTTGGGAAAGCGAGTGCTGCTGGAAGCTAGAAATTGGTACATACGTATCCCCTAACGTACACACTTCCGGGTGTCGAGAGATCGTTGGTATAACACCGGGGTGAGATTCGCCGGGTTTTCGAGGTCTGCGGAGGTTTAGGTACCTCCAATGACGGCTGTATCGGTTGACTGGTGTATCGGTTTTGGACGGTGTATCGAAACGGCCCGATTCAAAGGGCGGGAGGTCCCGAGGGTCGTCGAGGTTAAGGGGGTGGTCGGGGGATGAAATTCGGAAAGGAGAAATCGTAGGGGGTGTCGATGGAACACGATTTCGAGTAGCCGAATGGACAATGGCCGAACGATTCGAGAGTGCCGATGCCCCGGGCGGGCTATCTCTCGGAACCACCCCCGACTACCCGAAACCACCCTCAACCAACCCCAACTACCCCTCCGTTGTTACCGAAAAGGTCAGCAACGCCGGAGGAAGCCTATTGATTTTCCGAATTTATAGCTGCCATAATGCAACAAATATTTGCAATCTTCGGCCGTTTGGGCGTAAGGGTAGTTTGCTGCCCGTTGCGGGGATGAGACTCGTGCAGCTTTGAACTCCGGTGGGACGGGACCTTTTGGGGGATGGGCCATGTAGACATTTGCATATCTATGAGCACGTACTGCACTCTGTGTTCTTTCCCCCACCCCACTTTCCAACCCCTCCCCCCAACAACCCTTCCTTTGCCTTCGCGCTTTGCATGCATTCTCCATCCTATTCCTCGGAGACGATTACACGGCGTTCGCACCATTTTTCTCCTCACACCCTTCAAGTACATTGGCTACTTCGTGCTACGACCACGCAAGGTGGAAACGTATACCCAAACAAATTCATTGTCCTCGGCATCGACGTTTATTGATTCCAGGGAAAAGCAAACGGTGCGTTATATTCTTCGTTATTTGACACTTCTCCATAAAAGCCCCTTGAAACCTATCCGCGAAGCGAACTTCTTAGGAGTAGGATAAATAATACTCCCTATTATTAACTTTTCGAAATTGATTTATTTTTCATTACCTCGCATTATTTTCGACATTAAGTTTGTTCATTTAACATTGTTCTCAATAGCGTTTATTTCTCAGGATTCTATTTTCTTATCATTTAGCTCTGCAACAGGATACGAAGGGTTTCATTCATTTTATAATTTATTTATTTATTGATCTGTTAAAATAGTTATTAATTATGTTATTTATTAATTCATGTATTATGAAAGTTAAATAATTTTTTAATGTTTCACATTCATGGATAAAATATTCCAGAGGTGATTCGAATGAAGATTGCATTTTTTTTATCCCAGGTTTTGTCGTAAAAATATTTTTTCAAAATTTGAAACGAATGGAGGCTGACGTTTGATGACTTTTTTTATATTGTTCTGTAAAACTTGACAGATGTCGCGTTGCGTAGGTTCGCGCCGTTGTCGATTGTCAGTGCAACTTTCCGTCACTTCGCCATCCTCCACCCTTCATGCCCCTCTCCTGAGGAGAGGAGGAAGGGGGGGGAGATTAAATTTCCGCTTGGTTTCTCCGGCTTTTTTAATTCACAACGATATTGGATTCGCGCGTTTCCGTCCCGTTTATTGAGCGGATTCTGTTTCCCGTTTAATTTCGTGGGCCGCACGCAATTGTAAACACTTTCTCGATGGAACTTCCGGCAACGAGATATTTTTATGTTCTTCGCTTTTCAACGGTGCGTTTTTTTTTCGTATTTCTTGCGCAGCGGCACATTGGAAACTCAAAGAGTATCCACGGCGATTTTACGGCGGGAGGAGGGTTGAGGGTTGTTTTTCAGGGGTGGTTTCGGGGTAGGGGGTGGTTTCGCATCTCCCGTTTCTTCTTTAATACAGCAAGTATCTCATAGCGAAGGGACTTCTTCGTGACAGCCGTAGTTGGGACGAACGCGAGCGCGAAAGTGGAAACTTTTAACGACAGCGTCATCCGGGGGTAGATTCATCCCTTAGACGTATGGGATGAAGGAATGGGAGAGAACGCCGCGAAGCGACACCGAGACGAGGAAAAATGTGAAGGGGTTGTTGCCGGGAGGAGTCTCGACACGAATGAGCTCGAAAAATGTCCCGGCTCGAGGATAAATAGGAGTTGAGGAGGAGTACATCGAGTTGCCTACTGTAACAGGGGCGGGGTTAGAGGGGCTGGAAGTAAACTCGAATAAAGAAGTCCCGGGCGTTGAGGTTTGCGGAGGAAAGAAATTAAAATTCCTGAAAAGAACAAGAATGTTGGAGGGTAAAGTCTTACAGGACAAATAAGAAAATCACCAAATGTGGCTTTTCAATGATGTCAACATACGAAGGTATCTCAAAATGACAGAAGGCATGTGAGACAAAGGTATGGTATTTTTTTATTCGATAACCAATCAACTGTAAATAAATTAATGAAATTGTTTGCAAACTGTGGGCCAGATAAACAATAAATCATTTATTAAACAAGATTTGACAATACACGATACTTTGAAAGCGAGGTGAAAAAATAAAAAACGATTACATGAAAATTGCCGAGTGGAAAACCTTTTAAAGTAAATATAATATCATTATTATTTACTCACTTCGATGGGACGGATAACAATAGATAATCAACGAAAATTGAGTTTTATAGACACTCGTATGTTGTATTTTTTAAAAATATATTTTATTTTATATACGAAAAATCTTATGTGATAAATGAATGGATTTATTTATAATATAATTTAGTTTATACACTAATCTTTGGAAAAAATATATTTTTAATAATATTGTATTCTTAGCTATCGTTCTTTCCATGAACCCTGACGGAGAGATAAACGCCGATAATGCAAGTATGTAAATTGAGGTTCAAATTAAATTATTTCTGAAAATAACTCAAAATATTGAAATTAATAGGAGTAAAAGATCGTCAGTGAAAATAAATTATCAGAAGATATTGAAGTGTTCTTTTCGCGTCCTGACGGAGATCTGAATAAATAATGATGCATTTACAAAAATAGACAAATAAATCAAATTATTTTCGCAAATAATATTCCATAATTGAATAATCGCAACATATACACTACCGCTCAAAAGTTTGGATACACCAGTCGATATTTTTCCCGCACTTAAAGTTTGATAACTCTGCCAAAAAAAAAGATATTCGAAAATCCAAAGCGGCATTTTGAAGAAGATATATCAGGCTTCAGTTTACTGTATTTTAATATTTTTTTCAATTTTTTTTTATACCCGGTACGGATTTTGGTACGTGGCCGTTTTTAGGCCTTTTTTCGACCCTCGCAAATCCGGCGCCAATACTAAGAAATTTTTTTATTTTTTTCACTCAGAAAAACTTGAAAGGGCACACAGAAGCTCCATATTGCTTTTTTTTTAAATTTTTTGCGATTTTTTTTTGGGGTGTTATTTCATTTTTTGCCAAAAACGACAAATTTCGCAAAATTCAAAATAACTCAAGAACGATAGGTTTTAAGAGAAAATATTATAAATACAAAAAACTGCGTAGTCCCATAATAAATCGCCTGGACTTTATTCAGAATTTTTCTCAGACATTTTTTTTTCGAGTACTTTTTTCGAAATTTACGAGCCAAATTTCATTCTTTCAGGTCAATAAAAAGTTTTAAGGTAATGTAAGGTAGGTAGGTTTAAGGTAATGTTTTAATGTTTTAAGTGTCTTAAAACATTTTATAGGCCTGAAAGAAAAAAATGTGACTCGTAAATTTCGAAAAAATACTCGAGAAAAAAATAAATGTCAGGATAAATTTTGGAAAAATCCCAGGCGATTTATTATGGAAATACGCAGTTTTTTGTATTTATAATATTTTCTCTTAAAACCTATAGTTCTCGGGTTATTTTGAATTTTGCAAAATTTGACGTTTTTGGCAAAAAATGAAATAACCCCCCCAAAAAAAATCGCAAAAAATTTTGTTAAAAAGCAATATGGAGCTTCTATGGGACCTTTCAAGTTTTTATGGGAAAAAAAAGAATAACATTATTTTTTTAGCATTGGCGCCGGATTTGCGAGGGTCGAAAAAAGGCCTAAAAACGGCGACGTACCAAAATCCGTACCGGGTAGAAAAAAAAATTGAAATAATATTAAAATACAGTAAACTGAAGCCTGATATATCTTCTTTAAAATGCCGCTTTGGATTTCCGAATATCTTTTTTTTTGGCAGAGCTATCAAACTTTAAGTGCGGGAAAAAATATCGACTGGTGTATCCAAACTTTTGAGTAGTAGTGTATATTGATAATAATCGCAACATATATATTGATATCTGGTTAAGCTAACATCGTCTATAAATATGAACGCGTATCCTTCGAAATGTAATGGGGAGCATCAACGAAAACAGAGAAATAAAATAAGATATTTCTGCAAATTATTCGAAGTAGTTACATAAAAATCGATAAAAAAGAATCACAAATAAATTAATAAGAGGCCTTAACAAAAAATAATAACTAATTAATAAATTCTGTTCATACCGTGGCGTAGAGATAAACGAATAATCGTTCAAAAAAAATCGACAAAATTATTATATATTTTCCGAAATAATAGTAGATGATCAGATAAAAGTCTCACGATTTATATTTTTAAATAATGGCGGTTTGCTGGTTTGTAAATATCGAATATTTCGCGCTATTTCGTACGCTGACAAGCGTTGAACCAAATAGTCAGGGGGTTGGGGGAAGGAGAAATTTAAAAGGTCTCGCGAGTGGTAAATCCTGTACAAATTCAATACAACTGCGATAAAATCGGTTTAAAGGATACGTGACGTATGTAGAGTCGTGAGGGTATTCGAGGAAATTCAAGTCCCCGTACCAGCTGTGTAAGCACTCATCGGAAAATCGACTTTCCCCGTAACTTTAATGCACTACAGACGTCGTGCGATGCGACCGCGGTGGTTGGGGCTTCGAGGGGGATGATTCTCTTCAATGATGCACGAAGGATCGCGTGGCAGGCTTTGGGTTTCGATGCCAGCGTTAAATTATCCCGAGTTTGTGGGATTTTTTTCTCTTCGACGTGCCCAGAAAGCTCGTCCAAATTTTTTTTTCACTTTTTTACTATTTTCTGAATCAAAAAAAAAAACCGACAATACTTACATTCGGTATGATTATTTTTCCAATTGTTCCCGTCATTTTTCTTCCAGTTTGGGAAGTGAATTTTTTTTTCTAGATTAAATGAATATTTCACGATAAAAAAATGATATTTTTTAGTTGATCGAAAAGTAGATTAAGGGAAAAATCTAATTTTGTTTATCTTTTATAATTGGTTTCCCTCACCACACCAGTATCAAAAGTGAACATTTTTTGCAGCAACATGTATATTCCATGACTATTAAACTCGAAAATATAAATATCCGGTATTACTATTTTTTGTTAATTTTAACGAGTATTTTTCTCATCCTATTTTTGAATGTGAACTTTTTTTCTGGACAAAGTGTGTATTTTATAGCCTAAAAATACATAAACATAAATATTCATCTTTTTGTTTTTTAATTGATTACGTATTCCGTTTCTTGCTTATTCAAAAAAGAAAATATTTTTCCAAAAAATGAAAGAAAGTGAAAAAAATTCTGAGCATTGGATGTCCGTTCGATCAGGGCTTTCAATTTACCGAGAGAAGAGATGGTGGACTGGGGGTGGAAATTCAGGGATTTAACGAAACGGGGGTGCGTTTGGCCGTGGGAGTTTTGGGACGTGCGCCGAGGTCGCGAGGATTTTAATGTTATAAGAGACGCAATTTTGATTACGGGCCAAACCGATGATTCGGGCAAACGTTGCGAATGTTAGCGGCGCCTATCGTCATAAATAGCTCAGCTGCAACCCCGGAATCGAGTTCATTCCAATAAAAACAAACCCCTCTCGTTACTTTTCCATATCCATTCGAATATTCTACCGAAATATCACGTACTTTGCCGTGAACAATGTGACAATTATTGGAACGAGGATGTTCGAGGATTTTCGCAGCTGTTTCGATAACCGTGATTAAAATCACGATCCTTCGAGTTGAAATCTCATTTTTCGCTTAAACAGGAACTTTGACTCATTTTTTGAACCGACGAAGAATTTTGAGGTTATATTCCAAATATAATATTACAAAAGTAATTACATGAAACTATTTCAAAAGTAAGAAATGAAATGTTTGTCTTTTCGCAGATTTTATAAACAAAATGTTTTATAAAATTTCATAGAAATTATTATTTCAGAATGTTCTGTATAAATGAGGGATTGTTCGAATTTTATTTCCAAGAAAAGGATTTTTTGCAATTTTATTTTCAAAAAAGGATTCCTTAAAAAGGGATTTTTCAAATTTTATTTTTGAAGTTTGTATTTTTCCAAGTTTCTAAAAAGATTCACAATCGTAGATTTGTTTTTTTGAATTTTAAAATATTCTCAACAATCTTTTCATGACAATTGTTCTAAAAGTTTGTCAAGGAAATTAAAATTTTAGATTATTTTCTTCTTATCCTAATTTTTTTCAAAATTCCACTGTTATTTTCTGAAGCCTTTTGGGGAGACGTTCAAGCGGAAGAACGAACTATTTTATTTGTACAAAAAAATCTTTGTCAGGATCTCCAACGACTCCTGAAAGCTTTGAAAGCGTGAAAAAATCGGTCGAGCAGTGACACCGGCAGAAAATAAATATTCATTGAAATGTTTTCCTCTTGCCAAAGCTTTAATTCTGCGTTATTTCCAGGTCATCAATGTTGAAATTATATCCGGTATATTTAGTTCTGCTCTCACTCCTTCCATCGTCTAGGCGACTCGATTCTCACGCCAAGTTGATTTTTTCTCTTGTATCTGGATCTTATCGGGTGTATCGTCGACAAAAAAAATGGAGCATGGAAAGGTTTTGGTAGATGAGAGACGGCCATCTCTGTGACTTATTGCCGACCATTGGCAACTTCTGGTTCGATGGAGTCGGTCGTCATTTCCAACGATATAAAATCCGACTTTAACGCACGTGTTACTTTGTTTCATAATGGCAACCTATTTCTGTTGTAATTTAAAAAGCGTTAAGAGGCTGCTCTCACCTGACGGATTATTCGAGGTCGTTGAGACTTTCCACCTCGCGTGGTCATACGAGTATATCGCAGGGGGCAACTAAATAATTCCTCTTCTGATGAAGTGGTCTGGTAACTTGACTTCCGCTCGCCCATAAAATTTATCCGCCCTTGGTCGTCCTATCACGTCAGAGAATTACGAGGGCCAACTTGTTGAGTACCAACTTCTGATTTTCCCACCCCTACGCCTGAATAAATACCATCATCATATTCTATTATCACGATAGTGGAGATAGGAGACGATAATGGAAAATGGCTTACGTGGTAGTGTCGATAAGAATTCGATTCCCCATATTCTTGTGTCTTATGTGTTATCAAGGAGAAAGTAAAATACTTAAGTACTTAGATTCATATTTATAACCGAGTACTTGGCGACAAATTCTAGCATCAATTACTCAGAAGATAAAAATTGTGTCATGGAATATTCGAAAGAAAGTTATGTCATCGCGGACTTAGGCATATACATTAGACGCAAAAATTAAAGGATAGAAAAAAAATAACAAATTTTTTGCCATTTTTCAAAAGGCTGTAACTCTGTGAAAAATGGTCGAAAAACGTTTAAAAAAAAGGAAATTGTAGCTGCAAGTTTCTAGTTTTCAGATCTGGGGTCAAAAATTTTTTATCATGAGTAGTTTTCGAGAAAACGTCGGAAAACCATCGAAAGAAAATTTTTTGGAATTTTCACTCTTTTTCAAAACGGTCCATGGACTTGAATAATTTTTTTTTCAAGTTTCCACTATAAAGCTCTTTTAGAGAATTTTATCCTCTTAAATTTGAGCGGAAGTTGAGCTCTGTACGATGATTTTTGGCGGAGTTATCAGCGTTCAAAGCAAAAACTGCACTTTTGACTTTAAAAATTGATAACTCGGGAAATAATGATC
>JAPYZJ010004558.1:0-13386 GCA_030522765.1 Ophioninae sp. B BG-2022a | reverse complement strand
GGGTATGTATGGAAAAATTGGCAAAAATCGATGGTCCAACTTTGAAATTCTGCCAAAAATCGAAAAATCATCGGATTACAATGATTAAAAAAGCATTTTAAAGAGAAAATCATAACGAAGAGATTGAGCACAGAGTGGAGTGCCAAATCCTAAAGGAAAAAAAGTTATCGATGATTGAGTGAAAAAATGTATTTTGCCCCAAAATCCAAAAAAAATTGGATTTTTAATATTTTTTCAAATAGTCTATTTTGATGTAATTTGATCCCCTGAGTACGAATCAACCATTCATTTTCCCCCAAACCCAAAATTTCCATGAAAAAACCTAATTTTGTTTTGGATTTTTGGGCAAGAAAAGTTTTTTCACTTATCAAGTTTTCAATTATCGATAACTTTATTTCATATGTGCTCGATCTCTTCGTTATGATTTTCTCTTCGTGAATTGTTTGATTGTTTACTCATGAATATTATTTCTTTCTCTCTTAACGTGATTGGCCATACAAATATAACCGACAAAAATGTATTTATAAATAAAAATCGGTTCATACATAAAAAAGGAATTCGAAATAAAAATCGATTAATAAATAAAAATCAAACTCGAAATAAAAACTTCCTCAATGAGGCACAGTCGAAACTTCATTATTTTCCTGAATAAACAATTTTGAGAATTCGCAGTTACACAATACGAAACATTTCGAAATCAAAAAAGGGCTTGATCAGAAGAAAAAAAAATGATGAACATTGAGAAAGTTGGGATTCGGTTTGGATCGAAAATTCGTAAAGTTTGAGGACGTTTGATGAGGGCAGATGTATGGAAAGGTTGCGTAGGGATTTGTATGTAAAATTGGGTATGGCGAGCTGGAATTGTTCGTGTCAAGGGATGAGGTCGACCAAGTGTCGAAAGCAGAGTTTGAACAACGAATCGTTTCGTCCCCTGAAGGTTGTTTGGGTTGTCGCAAAGTGCAAATGACGAGACTCGGTTACAGGCGTAACTACACCACTGGAACGTGTCGACGAAGCAATCGCAAAGCTGTGAATTGTTCGCGAAACTAATTCCGGAGAAGCGCACAGGAAGAATATTCATCCGAGGCTGTAACGCAGCGGGAGCTTTATCCAATCTGGCCACCGATCACGTTGTAACTCCTAGCGGTCATCCGAGTCCTTCCAACGACTCGTCCTCCAGTTTCTCCAGGGCCGAAGGGTTTTCACTAAATTTCACCGGAAATGAGATTAGTTCGAAGCTTCGTTATAAATACGAAACTCCAAGCTTCCCCCTTAATTCCATCCCCCTCCAATACTGAAACAGTCACTCGTTTCCTACCTCTATCATCATTCGGACAAACTCTGCTCTCACTATCACATCGACACACCCTTTTTTCAATTTTTTTTAAAATCGAGTTTTATTCGCTTTCGAAATTGAAGAAATATTGAGGAAAATCGTTTTTTTCCATTTTTGGGGGAAAAGTTCTAATCCATAGGGTTTTTTTGGATCACTGAAAAAAAGGAGCTGAAATGATGAATATAAAATGAAATCGATTTTTTGAGGTTTTGGATTAAGATAAAACTCGAGAGAAGAATAATTATTCCCTTTGAATAAATGAATAATAAATATTGTATAAAAAAAGAAATATGAATGAATTAATGGGAAATTATTAAAATATAATACTCAAAATTAGAAAATAATTATTGAAAAAATTATGAAAATTATAAATTAGTTAAATTATTTGAAAAAATTATTAAAATATAATTAAATAAATTGAAAAAAAATGAATAAAAAAGATTACAGCTAGTGATTAAGAGTCACTGAAAAAAATACGAGGAACAACTAGAAAACTTTCGTTATTCAAATTTTTATTACCTTTCCGACTCGATAGTCGTTTGGACATTTACATTCGTTTTTTTTTTTCATTTTTGCCAACGCCTCGTCCATCCCAGCAGTCCAGTCCATGTAATTCGAACGCGAAGCTTCCCTCGCGATAAATTGGAAAACTTTTTAACGCACCTGACCAAGGGCCTCCTGCAGGAATTTACGAATCCGCGAGAAAATAATCAGACCTGAGAGCTGTCGTTATCATCCATGGGGGTACGTACGTAACAGTGGATTTTATTCTCGTCGGTAGCTCGTGTCAGTAGCACCGTAATCTCCGGTCGTTTAATTCAGCTCAAACCCAAAATCGTTTTTTTTTATGATCAACAAAGTCTCGACAATCGAAGCTGCAAATCCGTTTTAGTTTTTTAAATAAATAAAAAATTCCAAAAAGAACAAACCCAAACAAAAAAACCAAATAAACTAGAAAAAAAATTTACAATAACCTAAACCAACTTAATTTGCTACAACCCAAACAAACCCAAACAACCCCATAGTAAAGTACAAAAACAGAAAAGAATAACGCAGAAAATTGTTAATAAACAAAAAATACTTAAATAAAGCCAAGAAAATCCAAATAAATACAAAAAAACCCCAAAAAGTTCTTATTAAAAATATAAAACAAACTAAGCAAACCCAATAAGAATTTTCAAAAATAACCAAAAAGACTTAAATAAACCGAAAAATCCCAATAAATATAGACAAACCCAAACAACCAAAAATCGAAAAAAAAAAATAAAACCTGCCAAAAAAAATCCAAAACCGTCCAAAAACAAATAAAAATAAAAAAACAAAACCAAAAACTCCCACACATTCTTAAACAACATTCACCACAAATCACGAATGACATAAAAATACAACAAAAAAAAAACCCAAACAAACCGAAACAAACCCAAACAAACTTACTCAAAGTTACAAGGTCACCACCAAGCAACACCGTTGAAAACTATCTTTCGTATCTTCCTCGATCGGAGCATTTTTTATTAATCCGTCACGATCGTCCCACCCCTCCCCCTACTGCGCATGCGCGGTCGAGTGATCGCGATTCACCGCGTGCTTTCTCCAGGAAATAATCTCAGCGAAAGCTCGGGGCACGAAAAGCTCCCTTCGGAGGATCGCGAGGGAATCGACCCCCCTTTCCCCCCTGCCCCCGCCCACCCTTCATCGGGCCAAGTCTACGCGCTCGTGATAACGCGCGTATATATGCGCGCGCTCGATACGCATCTAAAAGCATGAGACATGATGCAGCTCTCGAGAATTATGCCCGGACCGCGTATTTATTGCTGACTTCACCCCCCCCCCCTCCCCTTCGTTTCTCCAGCACTCGGTTCGCCGTTGCAGAGATAACTCGACCGTGTATTCGTATAGTCGGGCAACGCGAACCCAACACGCACGAATCATAGAGTAAAAGTTATTTGGGTAGAGAAAATATGAGGACACGAGAATTCACGTAATGTTGACTATGGGGACATTCGGGTGTCCTCGAAATTACATGTCCTCGAAATAACGAGTAAGTCGGCTCACGTAGGTATAACCGAGAGTACGTTTGGATTTATGAATATACGCGTGCGTAAGTCGCGCACGAGGGAAGAATTCACTTGCTCAACGACCACGCCCAGTGCTAGGCAATTACTCTTCGTGAATATTTTTTTTTTTGTCTTTTTTTTTTCTTTTTTTTTCTTTTTTGACTTTGCACACCTGGCCTCCTATCGTTGAACTGTTTTATTCACAGTCCAATCGTTTCACTCCGAGAACCAACGAATTCGTTTCAATTTCGATCCGATTAGGGTATAGATCGGGTATTGAGGTTTTATGTGGTTTTTGTGAGTGAGAGTTAAGGTAGATGTCAAAGTTTTGGTTTTTCTATTTTTTGAGGTTTTTTTGGGGGATTTGTTGAAACTTCATTGAGCAATCGAGGAATCAGCGATTTTTTTAGAGATTTATGGTTCTTATGGGGGATTTGTATAGTTGGCAAGGATTCATCGAGGGCTTATCCACTCCTGAGGGACTTATCTACTTATCAGGCTTTCATACACGATTTGACCGATAAATCGTTTCAAGCAGCTTGGATATGATTTATTTATGAATTTATTGGAGATTTCTTGGTGATTCTTCCTTAAACTTGGAACGAAATAATTATTGAATAAAATGAATTCTGGTAGGATTAAAAAAGACTAGATTTATTTATTTATTATTTATAAATTTATAAATGGGTATTTCTTGGTGACTCCCCCTTAAACTTGGAATGGAATAATTATTGAATAAAATGAATTTTTGTGGGAGTAAAAAATATTAGATTTATTTTTTATCATTATTTATTATTTTTTTCGACTTTTTGGTGATTCCCCCTTAAATTCTGAACGAAATAATTATTAAATTAAAATTATAATAAATCCTAGTGGGAGTAAAAAAGACTAAGGAAGAAATGGGTCTCCAAATGGGAAGTTGGAGGAGGATGTTAAAGAACGCAGGGGCAGGGGGGGTTGGTTGTCGCACTCGCGTGTGGGACGACGGGAAAAAGCTTTGATTCAACGAATAATAAACCGGACAGGCACGTTTATGTACAAAGTGTGTAGGTGAATTACAGAAAAATAAAGAGTACAAAGAGGCTTAACGTCAATCGACTTTCACCGGGGAGTCCTCGATCTCTCCCACAATCTCCAGGAAGTGATTAGTGACGAATTATACCCCTCGTTATGTCTTGTACAACATATGTTACAATAAGCTACACCGTATACGTCGCTGACGTTATATTTCTAAAATCACAATGAAGCGCGATCCACTACAAGAAAAGATTTTTTTTTCATTTAAAAGATAAGTAAAAAAAAACTTTTTCTTCTTTAAAAAAAATGAAAGATTTTTTTTTCAAAAGAAAAAAAATTAATTTTTTCTTCTTTCAAAAGAAAGAAAATTAATTTTTTCTTCTTTCAAAAGAAAGAAAATTAATTTTTTCTTCTTTCAAAAGAAAAGATATAATTTTCTCTTCTTTCAAAAGAAAAAAAATTAATTTTCTTCCTTGAACAAAAAATACAAAAGGAAGAGATTACTTCCTAGAAAAAAAAGTGAAAAATCAAACCTTTTTTCTTACGTGAAAAAATGAAATAATTAATTATTTTTCATTAATTTATTTTTCTTATCTCAAAAAAAAAATCCTCAAGATTCCACCCCACCTGATGCAAAAAAAAATCAAGCCCTCACTCCTAGCTGACTCGTAGCTGCCACCTGTAAGAAAATCAAAGTTTCCTTCCGGCAGTCCTCATACATTTCTACCCTAATGCCATTGTCAATGTTATCAGTCTTATCATTTTTATCATTATTATTATCTTAATTTCCAGAAAACTGCCATTCACCCAATACAGCAATGTAGGAT
The DNA here is from genome assembly GCA_030522765.1 of Ophioninae sp. B BG-2022a. Taxonomy (NCBI): domain Eukaryota; kingdom Metazoa; phylum Arthropoda; class Insecta; order Hymenoptera; family Ichneumonidae; species Ophioninae sp. B BG-2022a. Next base: position 8,152 of record JAPYZJ010004558.1, on the reverse strand, counting down.
AGGAATTTAATGGAGGATCTTGATTAGATGAAACACGATCGTTCTGTTTCCCCCCTTGCTATTCCTCTCATAAGGAATTCTCGTAAAGGTGATATTTAGTGAAAATAAGGGGACTCGTAAAACGGCATCTGGTCCTTCCCCCCTCCCCTTCCCCTCTCTTTTTTTCTTCCTTTTTCTTCGTTCGCCACTCTACCATCAATTTTTTTATTTTTATTTATTTATTTTTTATTTTTTTTATTGGTGATTCCTCGAGGTCTTCTTACCTTCTTTTTTCCTCTCTCGTCTTTGCTCCCTCGTATTTACGAGATTTTCAGGACGAGCGAACTTGCGTTTATTCATTACTCCTCTCATTATCGTATCGCTCTTTTTTTTTTTCGTCGCTCTCGATATATCGTTTACGAGAATTGCTCGGTTTATGGAGTACGAAGATTTTCCTATCGCTTAGTAAAAAAAAAAAGAAAAAAAATGGCCGAGGCACACGTCGTACACGTTCGTATCGATAATTTATTCGAGTGTTAGGAAAAGTGTATATCGTTATTGGAAACAGCCACCAGGAAGCATTAAGTTATCCGGAAGCCCTTGTTTCCCTCAAACTCTTGCTGAACTTGGATTCTGATTCTTCGGAAATGCTTGAGCTCGTTTTTATCACGTTTTTATTACAGGTTATACTTTTTGAACCTGATTATGAGGAAAATGTTATTTTTTTAAATATTTTAATCATTTTTTTTAATTCGTGATGACAGAATTTTTTTTTTCAACATTTTGATCATTCCTGAACGCCATGATGATAAAATGGTTTTTTTTTCTTCATTCTTTTTTAACCTCCAAACTCTATGATAACAAATAATTTATTTTTTTCCAATACAATTTACAGCCACTGACTTAAAAAAAACACGAATAACATAAAATAAAATTCAATAAAAAAATTATTACAATAATAAAATAAAATCAAATCAGAATTGAATGAAAATCCAAAAAAATTAAAAAAACCCATGAATAAAAAAAATGTCATTCTTCCATTTCGAAATTAATAAAAATTTAGTAAACATCTTCCACTCGAAACCGAAGCTACATTCCGGAACGCCTGATTTGCGCCGTACTTGGGCCGTTTCAAAGTATTCTTTTTATTCTCGTCTTTATCAAAGCGCCACTCGCTTATTTTCAACACCGGTTTGTCTCGGCTCGTTTTCCCTTTTTTTTCCTTATCTTTTTTCCATTTCGTTTAGCGTGGTCCCTCTTCAAGTACTCGTGGAGTTACAACCCGAGAATATATAGAAAATCGCACGTATCCTCGTGATGTATACGGGTGCGTGGCAAACCCTCGTATGCTCAGTGAAAAGTCCAGCAATATCGTATCCCCCTCGTGGACGATTAGCAACCGCAATTATGCTTGTTCGTAAGTGCGACTCCGTACACACGCGCATGCGCACACGTGCAAACACTTAAACGTTTGTATAAATTCTAGAGCTCGTGAATAGGTATTTTAGCGCGAAATAGATTAACGAGCTTGCCCCAGCCCTCTACAACCCCCTCCCCTCCCAACCCCTCCCAGCACCACGATTATCGTTGCAGCTCCGAGCTCCTCGACTTCTATCTGACCAAAAGTGCGCACGCATATTCCACACCTGTGTCTAGGTGTACACACGAAGAGGGAAAATTGAAAATTTTTGAGGTGAGATCTCTCTTTCTCTATTTCTCTCTCCCTATTTTCCCTCTCTTTATCCCTATTTTCTATTTTTATTATTCTGTTATTTTCGATATCATTATTATTATTGTTATTATTTTTTTTTTATTATTTCCTTTTATTTTTATATTAGTTGAAGTTCGTTTTTTTTTCTGGTCTTTCTGCTTTTTATATTTTGTATTTATTGTTTTTTGTAATTTGGCATCTTTCCATTTTGCCCGAATAGTTTTCTAGGACGTAATAAACTTATCAATTAATGAATCAATCTGTTTTTCTATCGATTTTTATCTCGATTTGTGTCTTTCTTTCCGTTGATTTTAATTTTGATTTTCTCTTGATTTTGATCTTAATAATTATCTCTCTTTCTCTTGATTTTTATTTTTATTCTTCTCTCTCTTTGTCTCGATTTTTATCTTAATATTTCTCTCTCCTTTTTTATCGATTTTTATCTCGATTTGTGTCTCTCTTTCTCTTGATTTTTATCTTAATAATTATATCTCTTTCTTTTGATTTTTATTTCGATCTTTCTCTCTCTTTGTCTCGATTTTTATCTTAATATTTCTCTCTCTCTTTCTCTTGATTTTTATTTCGATCTTTCTCTCTCACTTGATCTCTATTTTTATTTCCCTTTCTATCAATTTTTATCTAGATCTTTCTCTTGATTTTTATTTCGATTTTCTCTTTATTTTCATATTAATATTTATCTCTCTTTCTCTTGATTTTTATTTCGATCTTTCTCTCTCACTTTCTCTCTATTTTTATCTCGATCTTTGGTTTTCTTCCCTCTGGATTTTAATATCGATTTTTCTCTCGATTTTTATCTTATTATTTCTCTTTCACTTTTTCTCTCCCTCTTCGTTCTTCTCTCGATCTTTCTCTCTCTCGGGTGCAGTTTGCCCACGGTAATCGCGTACTCGGGGGCGCAATTTAAGCCTTACGTTCATAGTCGTAAGTCGGGGATAATGCACGTGAGGGACGGGCGCGCGTGTAGGGCATGCACGTTAAGCACGATCAAGAGAAGAGGGCGTACGTGAACTCGCGACGCTACGAACGCCTCGTTTATTCGCGTCGCTCTCTCTATAACTATCCACTCGGTAAAAAATGTACTCGGTAAAAAACGTTCAGAATTAACCCGAACAAACCCAAACAAAATTATTCCTGCACAACGATCTCAATGTTCAGCATTCATACAAACAAACAAACCCAAACAAACCCAAACAAAATCGTCCCAGAATTAACGATCTCAACGTTCAGCCTTAACCCAAACCAACCCAAACCAACCCAAATAAAATCGTCATAGCATTAACGATCTCAACGTTGAGCATTAACCCAAACAAACAAACCGAAACAAACCCAAACAAAATCGTCCCAGAATTAACGATCTCAACGTTCAGCCTTAACCCAAACGAACCCAAACGAACCCAAAAAAAAAACAAAAAAAAATCGAACCCAAACAAAAAAAAATGTTGATAGCGATATCAACATTCAGCCTTAACCCAAACAAACCCAAACAAACCCAAATAAAATCGTCACAGCATTAACGATCTCAACGTTCAGCCTTAACCCAAACGAACCCAAACAAGCCCAAACAAAATCGTCCCAGAATTAGCGATCTCAACGTTCAGCCTTAACCCAAACGAACCCAAACAAACCAAAAAAAACCCAAACAAAATCGTTCCAGCATTAGCGATCTCAACACTAGCCTTAACCCAAACAAACCCAAACAGACCCAAACCCAAACCCATATAAAATCGTCCCAGCATTAACGATCTCGACACGCGCACTCATACGTGTATTTCAATATACGAGAATCGAAGAAAACAAAAAGGAAATCGCGTTTGGTACGATTCAGGAACAGCGATCATCCTGACGTAGTATTTATAGGGTGCGGTTGGGTGGACCACGAGTTCGTCGCAATAGAGAGTACATAATATCGTTTGCGTTTGCATAAACGCACACTCACGGATTATTCGCGATAGCTAAATATATAGGACGATCCTTTAGTGTGGGTATCACGCGTGGAGCACCGAGGAAAAGCAGGAGAGCACCTGCTGAGTGTATTCGAGAGAGCTTACATCGCGTTCCACGCTCCACCGTCCGGGAGTATCGATCCTTCTTCTCTATACAGCGACCTACCGATCGCCAAAGAGATAACGATCTTTCCGTGTGCTCTCTTGCCTCTTATATACCTCCACGCTCCAAAGAATCGACGCGTCCCCGTGGAAATTCTCTTCTCTCCTCTATACAGGGTGACCTACACGATCCGATTTCCAAAAAGCCTCGTTCCAGAGGTCATTCGTACTCCAAAGGTCAACCCTATCAACTAGGGGTCAATAATGAGGTTTCACTCAATTATTATGATTGCACAGTAGTTTTTTGTGATTTACTAATTTTTTTAGTAATTTAGGACATTATTTTGGGTATGCATTGTGTGTCTTCAATATTGTTAAAATTACGATATGAATTATTCGTAGTATTTTTTTATTCAGTGGGGATATTCTGGGATTCCGTTTCTTGTGACTCATCCTGTATAAATAAATATATATACATGTATATACATATATCCACAGTGTAGTCGATAATTCAACTTATTTCTTCAAATGAGTCATTCCATTAAAAAGAATATTCAGAATTAAAAATTCAGAATATTCAATATCTTTAATTATCTAATTTTTTCATGATATACCTGAAAATGTCTAAAAATCATAAAACCATGGTAACTCTGTAACTACTCAATTGGAATTCATAGGAGGTTCTAAAACGACCCCTAGGGACTTCTCGAGGACCCCCAAGGCCTTAGAACGAAAGGCCGCCCTCTCGATCGTCAGGGACTCAGAACGATCCCTAGAGTGACTTTGATCGACTCCTAGGGAGTTAGAATGACCTCTAGGGACTTAAAACGTCCCCTACGGACTTAGAATCACCTTTAGGGACTTAGAATGACCTTCAGGGACTTAAAATGACCTCAAGTGACTCAGAATGACTTAGAATGACCTTTAGGGACTTAGAACGCTCCCTACGGACTTAGAATGACCTCTAGGAACTTGGAACGCCCTCTACGAACTTAGAATGACCTCTAGAGACTTAGAACGCCCTCTACGAACTTAGAATGACCTCTAGGGACTTAGAACGCCCTCTACGAACTTAGAATGACCTCTAGGGACTTAGAATGACCTCTAGGGACTTAGAATAACCTCTAGGGACTTAGAATGACCTCTAGGGACTTAGAATGACCTCTAGGGACTTAGAATAACCTCTAAGGACTTAGAATGACCTCTAGGGACTTAGAAGGACACCTAGAGACCCAGAACGACCCCTACGGACTTAGAATGACCTCTAGGGACTTAGAAGGACACCTAGGGACCCAGAACGACCCTTAAGGTTGTGAAACGACCCCTATAGTCTTGGAACGACGCCTAGGGACTTGGAACAACCCCTAGAGACCCAAAAAGAGCTCTTTCGAGAAATCGAGCTGATTGGCAGTCACCCTGTATATAGGAGCACTTGTTGCACACGCGTGGGTTACGCGGGGTGGAGGGATTGCTCGAGTTGTATTACGATTCCTATTCCTCTCGTTCCACGTCTCCCTTCCGGCCTATCGCGCGGGCCCTTCGGACTCGTGTACTTTGAGCTTTACGATCTTGCTAAACACGAATATACCCGATGATTTTTGTTGCCCCCTTAGGCTGTTGCGTCGCGCTCGTTGCACCACTGTGTGGTGCACTCGCCTCGCGCGCTATGACCTTTTATAGATAATTCAGCGGGGTAAGGGGTTACTTGGAGGAGGGGGGGGGGTGGAAGAAATATGTAAAGTCTGTCTCTCGATCTTTGCGATTCTCGCGTTTCCCCAACGGAGGGAGATTTTTCGTCGAGTTCTTTGCTCTCACGTGCATCTCTTGGCCAACGACTCGCGTCGACTCCCCGGAGACTGCTTTTCCTTTTTTTTATTTTTTATTTTGCTTCCTTCCACACTTCCTTCCATTTTTCAATCTTCCGATATTTTTCTCGCTTTGTCTACCCGATTGGATGACCGACTGATCTGTACAGTTTTCAGAACGTTTCCGGTTTTTGTTTTTTTTTTTCGAAAGTCCTTCAAAAATTCTAAAGGTTCCTAGAAAATGATAGAGTTTTGTAGAATATTCTTAAGCTTCCTAGAAAAGTTTAGAGTTTTCTAGAATATTCTTAAGCTTCCTAGGAAAGTTTAGAGTTTTCTAGAATATTCTTAAGCTTCCAAGGAAAGTTTAGAGTTTTCTAGAATATTCTTAAGCTTCCTAGAAAACTTTAGAGTTTTCTAGAATATTCTTAAGCTTCCTGGAAAATACTAGAAGATTTTTGAAAAATTCTCAAGCTTTCTAGGAAATTCTAAACATTTACAGAAAATTCGAAAAATTTCTTTAAAAAATCTACAACATTATTATTAATTCTTAAGCTTTCCAGAAATTTCTAAAAATCCCTAGACAATTCTAAAAAAATTTCAAAAATGTCTAAAACTACCTAAAAAAAATTCTAAAACTTCCTAGAAAAAAAAACTGGACTATTTTATTTTGATAAAGATTCCACAAGGTCACACCGTCCACCCAGTCCCATCAACGTGCAGCCACCATCGCCAAATCCTCTTGGAATCGATGGGGGAGCAAAGGCCATCACTGGCAGGCAGGTAGATCAAACTAAACCCAAACAAACTTTTATCTACATAATTATATTTATTATAAAAAATTGTCAATTCTTCGGGAACGAGAAAACTTTTAGTTTTTTTTTTTCTTTTCGACCCGGGTATCTTTTTGCATGGTGTTTTTTGTTTCTTTTCTTGGGAAGGGTTCTTGGCGCGTGCGTGCTGGTGTACGATGCGCCACACAGGTCGGGGCTAACCGCGATCGGTGGCTCACGGTAATTGGCGGAACGTGGTAAACGCCTAATTGTCCCCGTAATTATCAACGTGCAGCTTGAAAGACGACGCAAACCGCGTTCCTTAAGGGGGAATTTAAGGGGGACTTGAGGGGTCTATCCTCCCCTTAAGCCTCCACACTTCCCATAAAGTACGAAGACAAACTGTTATCAATTCCATCGACACACTCCTTTTCATACCTCTTTTTTTCACTTTCGATTTTTTTTCATACGTCTTTTTTTCACTATCGATTTTTTTTCATACCTCTTTTTTTCACTTTCGATTTTTTTTCATACCTCTTTTTTTCACTTTCAATTTTTTTTCATACCTCTTTTTTTCACTTTCGATTTTTTTTCATACCTCTTTTTTTCACTTTCAATTTTTTTCCATACATCTTTTTTTCACTTTCGATTTTTTTCGTCCCACATTTCTTACTCTTTTACATACGTCTCTTATTTTTATTTCTAATCTTGTTCTTCCGATTCTCATTCTTCATCCTTTTCCTCGACTTCTCTCCTGGTCTCGGTTAAATTCAAATAAAAACAGTCCCTCGCCCCCGTGGCCGGATGAAATAAATCAGGTGAACGTTAAGTGCTTTGCGTATTAATTAAGATAGCTTCCACGAGAGACAGACAGAGAGGGGGGTCCATGATAATGATGATGATAACGTTTATACTTGAACTTTCGGGCAAACATAAGCATAATAGCAAAAATAACATTGATATAAAAATAACATGCACTGAAACCTAGAAAAAAAATAATTGAAAATTAAAGATAAATGTAGAAAATAACAAATTATTTTTTACTTAGAAAGAATATAAAACTAAGTAACCGCAAACACAAAATTAAGTTGATCGATATCAAGTTAATATTTATATATAGATTTATTTGAATATAAAGAATAATTTATTAATAGTTATTATATTAATATTAATAAATTATTCGTTATATTGAAATAAATTTATATCAACATAAAATATAAATATATATATATATATTTTTTCTCAACATATAAAAAAAACCCAAAATTGTTCACGCTAAATTCCTACACAAAAAAATTACTCCATAAAATAATAACCATCATTCATTAAACTTTTAATTACCGCGAAATGAAAAATCCTTTCCCAATTCATCATTTGCAATCTCGAGTGAAATATTTATTTCGACTTAATTCACGTTTACATTTTATTATACATAAATTAATAAATTCGAAATATATAAAACCAATAATCAAATATTTATTTTTACAATAATTATTAATTTTTTTTATTTCAAATTTATTCCAAATTATCTTATGGTCTATTTTTAAGAAGCAATCGTAACATTCGCTCTGTATACAAATGTGTACCTGGCAGCTATGTCCAAGAAAGATCGAGCGAGTCATAGAGGGAGGGGGTTTGGTCACAGTCGTAATGGCGTAATTATCCGAGGACGAGACAAATTGCGTACACGCCCGAGTCTGACATGCCACGTCCCTTCGATATATACATATTCAAGTACGTACCTCAGGAGAATGAAGCTTGTTTTCTTCACCCACCCCCCCCCCCCCCCCCCCCCCCCCCCCTCCCCGCCCCCCCCCCCCC
>JAPYZJ010004557.1:0-18218 GCA_030522765.1 Ophioninae sp. B BG-2022a | reverse complement strand
CAAGATCTTGTAAGGAGTTTTTTTTTAATACGTCATAAATCGTAATCGTAAATAATGTGTATAAAGGGTTACACCCTTTATACACATTATTTAAAGACCTTTAACGAAAACGAAAACTGCGTATTTTATCCATCACTGGGATAGTTTTTTTTAAAACATCGATCTTTTATATCATGTTACTTGCTGCTACGGAACCCTTCATGGGCGAGTCCGACTCGCACTTGGCCGATTTTTTTTCGTTTACAATAAGTAGAAGTATGAGGAAATAGAGATCTGGAGAAAGAAAGATTTTCTGCACTGGAGTCATGTTTGAGAAATTCTACATAAATTCAATCCGAGTCTATATAGACGCAGTCTAACAAATTTACTTTTGCACACATGAAAATACTTGTGTTAGAAACCAATGTCTCAACGAATTTCGACTCCGTGTTTTTTTTTAATCGTTTCCGGTCGGAGGTATAAAAAAAAACAAACGTAAGAAAAATCGTCAGCTATCCGTTTCATTGGTGCAGCGAATTGGCAAGCTTTATTTACTCAAGACCTCGTATTTCACTGGTTACAATCGTTTTTACTACGAGACTTGCTTGCATTGCAAAAAAAAAATGGCGCGCAATTAAAAGATAAAAGAAAAAGGTTAATTCTGCAATATGATTTTACGTGGGAGTAATCAAACGATCGTGGATTTAAAATGCGAAAGTCCTATCCTTTAAGGCAGTACTACCGGATTGATTAATCCATTGAAGACTAGCGTTCCCATATGGTAACAGTCGAAAACTCAAAATTGGGAGATTTTGAATTTTATTTTTGTCATCATCATATTAATTGGTCATCATTCAACCTAAAGTTTTATCTTTATATAAAGATAAAACACACAAAATTTGAATTTTAAAAACTCAGTCCCTAACAGGTTAAGGTACTTGACCCATGTCCATCAGATAAAACCCAGTGCCTAATAAAGCCCATGTTTTAAATCCCGAAAACTAAAAAGTCAAACCCAAACAAATTTTCAATCGATAGAAGGCAGCGTATATCCCAAATGTTGCGAGTTAAATGCATTGATTTACGAATTCATAAATGTCGTATTTTCTCGGTAAGGTATGCTGAATTTTCGCAGACGTAATTCCGAATTGCTACATTACAGTATACAAAAAAATCATTTTTTTTTCTAACGAGGAAGTCCATGCACGTATTTAACATCAATAATTACTTTCGATTTGTAAGTTTGTTCATGAATTAACAAACACAGAAATAGATATTGTACAAGAGGGAACAGGAGGGAAACCCAACAGTAGAATTTAAAGGGAATATTCTCCTGCCTATTAGAAAACTCTCAAAGAGGTTCGTAGAATTTTTTGAATAAATATGTGTGTGTGTGTGTATACGTCTATGTGAAATTTTGAGCTCTTTGCCCGGAAACTACAGTGTCGAACGTTTTCGTTGCTTTGGTGTGTGTGGAGCTTCGTTCACCATTCGTAAGTCGTAGATACCTTTTTGTCTTCCTCTCTTTCTCTTCCACAAGTTCCAGCCTGGAAAAGTATATCCCTTTATATATTATAAAGGAATGTATAATATATAAATTCCTTTCTAAATTTATAATTAAATTAAATTACAACTAAATGTAATAAATTATACTAAATAAATAATTATTGTACTAATTATAAAATTATATATACTAAATATATATACTAAAAACCAAAAAAACTATACTAAACCTAGACTAAAAATAAAAATAAAAAATAAATAAAAAACTATACTAAAAAATATATATATGTATACTAAAAACTAATTATAACTAAATAAATTATAACTAAAATAATTCCAATTTATAATTCTAAATTCTTTTCTAAATTTATAAATTTCTTCCTAGTTTTATAATATATAAATTCCTTTATTATATATTGCTTTATATATTCCTTTCATCTGTTCTATCCGCTTTTTCCGTTTCTTTCCATTCTTGTTGTGTCAGTTGGATCGTACCTGCTCACCGCCTTTTCTCTTCAGTGCTTACTCCGTAATAACCTGCTTCTTGTTTCATATATATCTATATATATGTGTGTATATAAAACATGATTTTAGGAGGGTCTATCGTTCCCTGAATGCTCTTAAAACCCTGGCTATTACGCGGCTCACTAAAACGTACAGCTTTTCTTTCAACCGAAACAGAGTACGATGGAGGCTCCGATAAAATTCAATTGGTAGACCAAGCGAAATATACATTTCCTTAAGTCCAACAGGAAAGCCAATTTTTTCGAGTGCCAATTATTTTCAGTGTCCACGACGAAAACATTATTGTTTTTTGTCCAAAAAAAGTTTGCCATTCCAAAAAAAATATATAAGAACTACAATAATAAAAAAAAACTGATTTTTAACACAAAATATATTTACAAACATAAAAAAAAACGTTATTTAATTTAGTCGACGAATAATTACGAAACGGTCTCGCGTCCAACTTTGCTCTGGGAAGAAAAATGCTCGACTGGCGTTTTTCGCACTCGCTTTGTGTCAACCATTCAGTTAGAGGAAATTCGACTTCGATCTCCGAAAAAAAATCGTTTATTTGAAGAAACTGTTAGGTGCCTTTGGTCATACAGGAAAGCTGGAGTCAGTTTAAGATCTACGACTTTATTTTGTTCTCGTATCATTTTTATTTCTCTTTCTCTCTGATTACAATTATAATAATTATTATTATTTCATCGTTGATATCATTACTATTATGTTCACTGTTATTACTATTATTATTATTATCATTATCACCATTATCATTGTTCACTTTTATGATTATTACGTCATCGCTATTTTTGTTTAACATACGATGTATTGTTAAAATATTTCGCCCGAAAGTGTACTAGGGCATAGTAAATCATATAAAAAATCAAATCTCTCTCTCTCTCTCTCTCCCTCTTTGTATCTCGACGATGAAAGGATCGGGTTACGTGACAAAGAGTTTTTAGCCGGACAGCCAAAAAGGAAGACGAAGGGCTCGACCAAGCTCTTTGCAGCCTGAAGGATCTGCGGCCTCCGGATTTTCTCAGCGATCTCTCTCTCTCTCTCTTTCCCTCTTTCTCTCTCCCTCTCTCTCTCTCTCTCTCTCTCTCTCTCTCTCTCTCGTCCTCTCCAAATTTATATATATATATTGGTTTTTAGTTTCCTTTTCTTCTCACCTTTCATTTCTTCTTCGTCTATCACAGCTTCTCTCTCGTTTTCTCCCTCTCTCTCTCTCTCTCCCTCTTTCTTTCTCTCTGCCTCTCTTGTGGGACTCATTCCCTCTCTTTATCTCCACCACTGCCTATCTCTTAGTCTTGACCACCGGGAAACCCGAGTCGTCACTTGGCCTTGCGGCCACTTTTGCCGTTGGGTTCTCTCGTGATCTCGCGTTTCTACAAGCGTTATCCAACGTGTTCCCCGCTTACGAGATACCGCGACGATACTCGATAATTTCGTGACCAACCGAATACGATAATTATCGGAAGGCAAAAAGGATACGATGGTATTTTTTTTTTTTGTTTCTTTGTTTTATTTTTTTTTTTTTTTTGGTCGTCGCGGTATCAAATCGTTCACTTTGTAGTTGAGGAGCTGATAAAAATTATGGAACGTTCTACCAACCGACAATGTTTAAGGGGTTAGGCTACTGTGATTTTTTTACAAAATCGTTCGATCCTAGAAGCAACTCGAGTTGAAGAGGAAGGCTCAATTAATTATAAATGATAAAGGTACACTTATGATTATGACAGGAGTTCTAGTGAATTATCGCGATATTATTACGTTTCGTTTTTACAAGATTTTACTCAACTTCACTTTTTGTCAGATGCAAAAGAGAATATTTCTATTTCATCCACTTGAATTGCAATGAAATTTTCAGCTTTCCTTGCAATAAAATCAATTAATGGATGACAAATAGGAAATAATGTATATGTACAAAAAATGAAATAAAAATAGGCTTTCATACAATTAAAAAGAAATTTATACATTTTTATACCAAGCCAAAAATTATTTCCTCCTGAATCCTCTAAATGAAAGATCGTTCTTTTTACAATATTTTTACATTTAAATTTACTTTTCAGCATTTTTTTCAGCATTGGTAAACTAAAATAGATTTCACGTTGGAAAATGCTTCACAAGAGTGTTTACAATTTCTTAAATTAATATATGCATAAATAATAAATAAATAAATAAATAAATAAATATATATGTTTTCTTTCATGTAAATTTATACACAACTTTCATAACGTACATACGAATAAACATCCAAACGATTTTTCATTCATCTTGCTCGTACCTTGTGCCTTCATAATTAATTCTATTAAATAAACATTAGAACGTTAAATATAAAAAATAAAACTATGCAGAAAAACGTATATTTGTATGGGTACTTTTTCAACCTGATGAAAAGTAGTGTGTCACGCAAAAGCTTGTTTCCGTATCGATTCGGTAGACTTGTCTCGTGTTGGTCCGAACCATCAATATATATATATATATATCGATCTCTCAATAGTCACTAGCGTTTCGTGACGGCTAACCTGGTTCAATTACCGTGTTTACTGGCAAAGCCACGCGGTAATACTTTCGATCAGTCGGCCTCGACTCGCAGTACAAGAAAAGTTGAACACGTGTTGTATACATACGCATACATATATATATATATATATATATTAATTTATTTTTTTTACTGAATTTCAACATCCGAGTCCCAACTATACTCTTTGGTCGATGGTCGATGCACCAGGTTCACTGAACACAATGCTGATTACCTAATTGGGCTACTCGAATGTTGGGCTATGAGTCCGAAAATTGTGGGTATTTAAAAAAATCCATTTTCAAAGTAAGATGAAATAATTAAGAAGATAAGATGATTGAAAAAATGAATTTAGAAAATAAGATAGTTGAAAAAGTTGATTTCGAAGAACAGATGGTTGGAAGAAATAATTACGAAGATAAGATGATTAAAAAAATAAATTTAGAAGGTAAGATGATTGAAAAAGTTAATTCGTTAATTACGTGCCAATATCGTCGAATTTGACTTCAATTGTAGTCCAAAACGAAAAATTAATATTTCTAAGTATCAATTTATAATTGTATGAGTTATATTTAAAACTAAAAAAGTACGTCATCATCTAAACTCGTAAATTTACTATTTCAAAAATATTACTATTCAAACCACATTCATACCACATATTAAAAATACCACATTCAAATCACTATTCGTGCCACATACCAAAAATTCAAAAATTTCACTATTTCAACTCGTAAATTCACTATTTCAAAAATATAACAAAAATAATATTCAATTCTTCTTTGAACGTCGAAAAGTTTAGTGAATCGTTACAAAAATCAAAGTTTAGTAAAACAAAACACAATTAAAAATTACAAACTTGCAATTACAAGTTCACTTTCAATTTTCGATATTTTCGTATAAAGTTAAAAAAATGAGAAAGAAAATACGAACAATGAGAGAAAGAACTTTTGAAGGAAAAATACGATGACGCATTTCGTAATTAATAATCTCGAGTGTTGAATCGTTGTCTGGATTTGAACTCGTGAACGTACGATGCGATGAAAAATCGAATTCAGGATGGAAAGAAAGCGCGATAGGTCTTGACGTAACGTCATAGTCGGTGCCAGTGAGCTGGCTCATTAGGTCAATCGAATGGACGAGCGAGGCTGTGACCTTTGAATCCTCGTTTTTTCCTCTTGCTTATTTTCTTGAGTTTCTCGCGTGAAACTCGTCGGACTTCGTTATCCGGACTGGGTAAATCAAATACATATATTACCACTGTTAATCCGATAATTGTCCAATTCCGCGCGTGTCAAGAGTCGTTAAATATTTTTTTACGTCGCGCGATGTTGATTGGAGAAAAAAAAGAGGTTGGAAATGTCGAAGCTCTTTGAACGGGTGTCAGGTTTATCGTCGTCGTTTCTTTGGACCGAATCGGTGCCTCCGAGAGATAAATAAAAAAAAAAAATCGTTTTTATTACCTCTCTTCGATCATACGCTCGGGTAATAAAAGTTCTAAGAGTCGAATTAATTGTTAATGTCGCGCCTGATACCCTCGTTACCTTGCATCTAAAAACGGTTACGATGATTTATCGTTAAAAAGGTACTCTTAATTATTTCAACGTTGAAACACCTCCACTCCGTTCCACTCGATTAAAATTCAAGCGGAAAGCCATTCGTGAGATTATAAACTTTATGCAGCTTCGATTAATCTTTCGTTTACCTCCGATCGATGAAGAAACAAAGAAACGACTGAGAAAAACCTACTACAAATTATTTATTTTTTCATGTCAATTGAAAAATATTCGATCATTCGATTAATCGTCGATTTTTCAAAAATAAATTCGAAATCCTTTTGGTAACGAAAAACTATCATTTAAATTCTTGTTTATTTTATTTCTAATAATTAATTTTAACATCGAACTCATTTTTCGACAAAAATTAAGGTCGTGCTGAATAGACAGTTGAACAAAAATAAGATAACAGATATACAACGAATTTTAAAAATTCGATGAAAATTCGATCGATTTTGTTGCCTTCCTCAGTAATTTAACGAAGTATCGGGTGGTCGATAAAACATTTATTCAGCGCCAGCGATCAGAAACTACAAATACGGTAGTCGCATATACGTCATTATTTTTATTTCTTTTTTTTACGTGGATCATTAAAAAATTTTTTTTTATTTTTTTCTATTTTTTTTGTCATTCACATTTGGCAAAGGCGAAAGAGGGCAAAAAAAAGTTGGTTGGAGTAGCCCATCGCAGGGTCCTATGTATCGATGCTGGTCGGTCCCGAGCAAAGGCTCCGCGAACAAGATCTTAATTTATGCGGAATCGGGTCGCGCCTCGATTTATTCGTTTTGCTTACCTACACACGTGGACATCGAACGCACACTCGAAGACCATAACTGGCCACTGACAGCTGGTTGAATCGAATCCTGAACTCCAGCGATTCTTCGAGTATATAGCCCCGCAAATACAGAAGAGCTCTACATTATTCATGGCATGGAAACCACGACGCTGTCTGTACACACGACTGGTTTCACTTGTGAGCCCATACGCGCCTATAGATTATCCGATGTTATGATTAAATCTGTGATTTTGACTCGGCGATAAATGAGCATTTGTGCGACCACGGGAAATATGGAAAAAAATATTTTAACCGACAACTGAAAAAGAGTATGTATCTTAAAGCCATCGTCTTGTGTGTGAGGTAAAAAAAAATCCATTTTTTTTAGAGAGAAGAAAAAAGGGTTTTGCATGACTTATTTGAAGAAGAGGAAAGTGTATGGTCTAGACCAGATTGATGGTGAGACCATTTTTTTTAATTTTGAATTATATACAATAACTTTCAAACGCGTTTTTTTCAAAACGGGATTTTTTTGAACTGCTGCCACGATATTTCGAAAAGTAGTTCATTGATTCTGCTCGAATTTGTACAGTATCTTTAGTACGGATAAAACTACAAGTTCAACTAAAATAATCAAGATTACTTCGTTAGTTTTTTTTTACCAGCTTAATAGATTATAAAAAAGTGCGAAAAATTTGGACTTTTTGTTTGTAAAGCGTAAAAAAAAGATTTTTTGGAATTCTTACTTTATTTTAGTTCCATGTGGAGCCTAGAGTCTCACAATTGAAACGGTGTTTGGGTTTTATTCATTTCAGATAAGCAGAACGCCCGGAATCATGGCAGCAGTGGAGCACCTCTTTTTTTTATGTGTGTTCATATTGGGTGGTGTGTCTCCGATTATATTTAATATATCGACTTCGAAAAATTCACAAAGTTTGTTCAAATGTTGATAAAAATTATTTACAATTTATAAATTTTTTTATTATGATGGTTTGTCGGAAAAAAAATCGTGAAAAAAGCATAGAAAAAAAAAGCCTTCACACTAGTCGACGGCCTTAACGCGCGTGAACGTATCCGGCGAATGAAAACGTGCGTGTGAGTTCGCGTACACGATTAATTGCGCGTCGATCATTCTGCAGAAACACGTTTAGCTCTTGAGTTTCAAGTTTCCCACTTATAAAATCAATCGGGTAATGAAACACTCGGGTGTTTTATCCAAATTGGTTCGGACTTTTTAATGCTATCGGATAAACACTCTTTTTTAGATTTAAACGTGTAATTCTCAGATCTAAACAAACAGGTTTTACGGGGATTCGTGATCAGCACGAAAGCGATAGTTGAACGAGACTGCGAAACCTCGAGACCCAAAACATCCATCATCGATATCATCTTCTCATGGCATTATCGGAATGACGATGTTGGAATTTTTTTATGAAAAAAATAGATGGTCTTTTCGAGTGTCATTTTTGTTGTTGTTTATTGATATATATTAATCAATAATAATGTTATTGCTCAGTCACAGTACTGTTGCATGACCAAATGTTGTTTTCTTAGAATATCAAAGCTTTTGATAATTAATTGAAAACTTTTATTATTAATTGAATGTACGAATTGAATACGTAATTGAAGACTTTTTTGAAAATTTTTACGATACGAAAAAGGATGCAGAAAAAAGTTGACTTTTTCGATCGAAGAATCAACTTTAATTAATCGTCAGCTAGTATTGAACCGATAAAAATAGTGAATGAAAAAAAATTATTACTGCATCCGATCGGAAGTTTTATATAAATTTGGTCCAAATTAAATTTATTAAATAAAATCTACGACAAATATTTATCAATTATAACCCAACGATAAATGCTAAAGAAAAAAATTGTTAATCACAGCTGGCTGGTTCTCTATAGCGAGCCATTTGAACTTTCGAAAAAATCGTCATTACTCACCCAATTTTTGAAGTTCTCTAAAAAATTCGCTTGCAATTTTCAAGCTCCTACTTTAAACTGGAAAATTACAATGAAAATAATTTTTTTTTTAATACTTTCAGAGCATCCGCCCCCGCTTTTCGAAAAACCCAAGTTTCGACTTTTGTAAAAATGAAAAAGTCAATAAACAGACAAAAGACTGTTTTTTTAACTAACCTAATTTATTTTAAATAATTTTCATCGTGATACGAGAGTGTATGACCGAGTCGACTCATCGTTAAATTCACGAGTACGAAATAGTCCAAATTCGCAATAAAAAAGTAATTCATTTTCGCGTATGATAATTGGCAAAAAAAAAAATTAAAAAAAAATAAATAAAAACAAAAAGCAACGAAACGAACTAAAAAAAAAAGTTAATCTTACCTCTGCAGCTTCTACTCGCCCGTAGTTTATGGGGAATTAATTTTGCTCCTAAAAAGTCGTAAAGTACCGGTTTTTATTGGGTACAAAAAAGAAAAAGTGCTCGTCGCCGAGCAGAACTCGCACGGAGCCGCCTACGTTCCCAAAACGTCTCACGTTTTCACGGCTAAAGAGTGGCGATCCGAACTCCACGAGGTGATGAGATGATGGAGACGGAGAGATGCAACGTGCGTACTTCCTTACAGCCGTGTTTGTGCGTGTACGTGCGCGTGCCGGCCAAAAATAGAAAAACGACTCCCGCTAAGTTTTGAGAGCAAAAGAGATGGGAACTCGTGATGGAGCGAAAGACTCCATCGGAGCTCGCGTCGAGCGACGTCTCCGAAATGAAAAAAGGAACATTCGAGAAGAAGAGAGAAATGGAAGCGAATAAAGAGAGAGAGAAAAAAACAGCAATAAAAAAAAACAGCGGATTTTCTCACTCGAGAAGATGAAACGAAGCGAGTCCTCAAAAAAACAAATAAATAAAATAATAAATAAAGCTGCGCAACGAGAATCCACGAAAATTGATAATGCGGAAGAATTCAGCAGTTAAGAGAGTAAACAAAGCTTGGAAATAAATCGTTGATTTTTCAGAATAATTATCTCAAAAAATGTAAAAAATTGTAAAAATTGTTTAAAATTAATCGAAATAATGAAGTGTATCGATAAATTCGTCATACAAAATTTCTGTACCCTTTGGATTGTTTTTATCAACAAAAAAAAAATATTATATTCATGTAGAAAATAATTATAGAATAATATCAATGATTTATCAATAATTCATTAATTATTATGAATTATACTATTATAATTAAATAATTATACATTCGAGAAATAACGAAAGAAAATTTTGGGGCTAAAAGACCCACGTTCACGGGTCAAGAGTTAGTAATACAGGAAACTGAAAGTGCACTCGAGGTATGCCTCAAGATTTGGGCGTGTTTGCGCAGAATTGAAAGCTGAACGGCGAAACTTGACTGGTCGTGGTTTTCTCGTTATCCAGAAGCTTTATAACTATAAACAAGGGAGTTTTCATTGGAAACTATAAATACGAAAATTGCGGCAATTTTACCATCGCGAAATTTCCCGCTTGTTAAATCATCTCTTTCTTTTCGCGCTTAGTTTTTTTTTTTTTCGCTCGTCAAACACGTGAATCTATTTTTATCGGAAAGTTGGAAGTAAGTCGCAATTTTCTTGGTTTCACGATGATCGATTAGATATAGCGAGACTTGGACGGTCAATATAACTAGAGGCGGGAAAAATAACTTGGTCTCTTGTGTAACCAAAGCTATGCGGATGATCGATACATACGTCAGTATTTGTGCTCACGTGTGTTCGTGTGCCCGTAGGGAAAAGCTTACGTTTCACGTGGTAACGCCCACGCACACGAGAATCTCCCTCGCTGTCAACATTTGTCAATCGACAACCCAGCTTTTCCGTCTCGTTCTTCCATTTCGCGAAAACCTCCGGTGTCCAACTTCCCAATAACCGTTATCCCTCGAAAGTTATAGCGGCCACGGATATACACACGCGAAACTGTTTGTCAAAGCCACGCTTGATCGTCCACCAAAAATGACAAACGACAGACCTGCTTCGTCATTTTCAATTCTTTACCCAAAAACTCTTTTTCTCTCTTTTTTTCTTCGCGATCTTCCTTCATCGAATTCTTCACGGAATCCTAGAGATTTTTTTTTTTTACGGTAAAATCGAAAAATTCTGGTGACAATTAGGAATTTTTCGATACTCGAAGATTTTTTGGCTAGACATTTTTTTTTTAACGCTTTTAACTCTTTTTTGGGTCGTAGTAATTTTATTTGTGATTCAGTAGAAATATTGATTATTCGTTTAGTAGTCATTTATTCAATAGTAATTTTTTGTTTTACTGTTTTTCGAAGGATGAGTATATAAATAAAGAAGTTTTTTAAGTTTTTTATTGGGTGGATCATATTGAATCGAGACGGAAATGATCACCGTATTAAATCTTTAAAAATTCATATTCCTAAGAATTAATATATTTTATAAAATACCAAACGATGATTCTGAAAAAAAAATACAAATATATAAAGTTTGTGTACAAAAGTTTCTATACAAATTTTACAAAATTTATAAATATAAGTTCAACAATTATTTATAAATATAAAAATTCTAAAATATATCATAATTCATAATAATTTATACATAAACTCGAAAAAAAAATCACGTTGCTCTCGCACGTTTCGGCATTGTCCCATTTTGAAAAAAACATCAAGATTCGTCTTCTCGCCTTATCAATCGATGGAATAGTAACGAAAGGGAAAATTCAAAAAAAAAAACAATCCCGTTTGAAAAAACGAAAACAAAAATTGGTCCCCTCCGAATCGACGGTGAACGCTTGTCTCTCTGTACGACACGCGGAGTTGTAAAATACTCGTTACGTCATTAAAAAAAAAAAAGAAAAAAAAGAGTAAAAAAAAAACTACGCACGAGATCGCGCGAGTGTCCGTTATTCAAAAAGTAGGTTACGGACGTTGGACAGTCGCAAAAGAGAGAGAGACCGAGTGAGCCGGAGGACACTGTTTCCCTCTCGCGATTCGCGAGGAATGTTTTGCGCGAGGCAACAAAAAAAAAAAAACCTCGGTAATTCGTATTAATTAAAGGGGAGCCGCGAGGAGGTTAGGGGAGAATGTGGAATGTCGAGGAAAAGACCCGGAGAGATTCATCGAAGAAAAAATAAATCTCGAAAATAAAAAATAAAAAAAATAAATATGCAAAAAAATTCGCCTGGGAAAAACCACACCTCGTTCGATTTTTCGTCTTGCTCATCGCGCTCGAATCCGACTCGCGAATGGTGCGCGCGTTTATTTGCATAAAGAATGCTCTTTCTCGGGGACAGGCTTCGAACGTATAGAGATGGAAGTTGGTCAATGGTCTTCGAATGTTTACCTGTTATAAACGTTCATTTGTATCTCATCAGCTGAGGCTCGTTTGACACTGTTTTCCTTTTTTTTTTTAAATTACATTTTTTATTTATCAAATTTTAACTGAGGTTAAGATTTATCAATTTTAAGCCTCGAAATCATTATTATATTTAGACGTTTAGTGTCACATCGCTGGTCCATGTCGATGTATTTTTATACCTTGAAGACAAACCCACCATTTAATTCGTCTTGAATTCTCCATTTCTAGGGAAAAATGTCGAAAAAATATTCTAGAAAATTTTTTCGCGTTTTCCCAGTATAATTTTGCACTTTTGGCAAAATTTCGGGCGTATTTGTAATCAGCAGAAAATTTACGATTAAATAGACCCTTTTAAGAGTTCAAAAACGGAAAGAAAAAATTTTCGACTTCGCTGGCCACTTTTCCAGAATCTCGAAAATCACGAAATTTCAAAAGGTTGTAGGGTAGGCTTCTCCTATGCGATAGAGATTCATTTGGTGGGTTTGGAAAAGGTTTTTGCCTGACTTAAATAATGGCGTTGGATTTTTATTGATATCTCGTATAGTTTTCCCGGAAAGTTTACTTGCAAAACCGCAAAAAAAGAGGCAAAGGGGTATGTATGGAAATATTGGCAGAAATCGATGGTCCAACTTTGAAATTCTGCCAAAAATCGAAAAATCATCGGATTTCAATTATTAAAAAAGTATTTTGAAGAGAAAATCATAACGAAGAGATTGAGCACAGAGCGGAGTACCAAATCCTGAAGAAAAAAAAGTTATCGACGATTTAGTGAAAAAACTTTTTTCCCCCAAAAATCGAAAAAAATTTAGATTCTTAATATTTTTTTTATCAGTCAATTTCGATGTAATTTGATTCCCTGAGCACGAATCTATCATTCATTTCTCCCAAACCCCAAAATTTCCATGAAAAAATCGTATTTTTAGATTTTTTAAAGAATTTTTTCATAGAAATTTTGGGTTTAGGGAGAAAAAATTAATTTCGACAAAATTTCCAATAGAGGAGAAGGAGGCAGCATTTAAAATAGACCACGAGCATACATTCGTATCGAATACCATACACCTGTGTCAAGAGCTACCGTTGCTTGTCGGTAAATCAACGAAAAAAAACGAGAAAAAAAAAAAGAGAAAATTCTCAATCGACCATCGAGAATTTTACATTGCTTTGGTCAACCCATTTCGAAATCAAATGGCAATTCGTGCTAAAACCCTGCACTGAAAATATCAGATATTTCGGATTATTTTCGAGTAATAAAAAAAAAAGAAGAAAAAAATTAATTTCGACGAAATTTCCAGAGGAGGAGAAGGAGGCAGCGCTCGAAAGAGACCACGAGCATACGTTCGTATGGAATACCACACACCGGTGTCAAGTGCTACCGTTGCTTGTCTGTAAAGCAAAGAAAAAAAAAAAGAAAAAAAAAGAGAAAAAAAAGAGAAAAAAAAAGAAAAAAAAATCGAAGGATCGTGTGTAAGTGCTTGTAACGCTATTAACCGTCGAACGTGCATACCACCTCGATGCACGGTAGAAGTAGAAAGTGTTAATTAAGCGTGACGTTACGTATATACAGCGATATATCGCCAGGGAGAGGTCTGCGGGTATGCCGAGTCAGCCGGTTGTTCAAACCTCCTCCAATGTAGTATAGTAGTACTACGAGTTATTGTCAATGATCCTAACCAAAAGAGAGAACAAGTGGGCGGTAGTGAGTACGTAGGAAATTCATTTGAGAGTTGCCTGTTCTCTATTTTCTCCTTTCGTCTTCACGCTTCGATGAGTTTCACCATACCTACTCGAGGAAACGTAACTATAGCGGGGCCCCTTAGAATTGCTTAAGATCGATGGCGAACCGCAATTTCATTTGTCATCACCGTATGTGCGTACACGCAACGATAAACCTCCGAGATTATTGAGATTCTTGATCAAACGATCACCGGAAAGGAAAAAAACTTTTTTTTTTATTTATGAAGTTAAAAATAGTGTTCTTTTACTTTTCTTTCTTTTTATCAAGTTAAAATAGTGTTTTTTTCTTCATTTTCTTTTTATCAAGTAAAAATAGTGTTCTTTTACTTCATTTTCTTTTTATGAAGTAAAAAATAGTTTTCTTTTACTTTATTTTTACTTAATTTTATTTTTATGTAAAAAAATAACGATTTTGTTTCCTTAATGTTTTTTTACTTTTGAAGTAAAAAGAATTCAAATTAATTACGGACCCGCTTTTTTTAGCAACTTTTGCCAGGGGAATTGAAAAAAATTGCTAATCAACTTCAAACGCACGAGTTTTTTTTTTTCGTAAAATGTACCGGTAAGTCCCACGATTTTTGAATATCCATCCAGAATCACGTTAACGAATTCGCCAATTGCAAAACTCATCATCGAATTAGTTTATCTAGAATTTATCTAACACATTTGTCAGTATTCAAATCGACTTAAAAATTGTTTATTTTCCGAAATAGACCAACGAATTTGCCTCTATCAAAGTACATAAAATAAAATAACAATATAAGCAAGTAAAAAATAAATGTGATATTAAAAATAAAAAAATGAAGAATAATAAATAATAAAATAAATAAATGTACCTAAATAAATTAAAAAAAAAATGACAGTACATAAACTAAAAAAGAAACATGAAAAAAGTTTTCTCATGGGGAAACTTTGGTGCGTTTTTCGTCGCGTTTCGTCGCATTTCGAATTAATAGAAAGTCCTAATCGATCCAGCTCAGCGAGGAGTGCTACTCAATAAAATAAGTCCCATATGTATACACTCGCGAATCGGAGAGCCGGTTACGACTCTCCGAGAATTTTTCAACGCGTTCCGTCTCTCAGATAAAAAAAAAAAAGTATAGCGAGCGTGTGTTTTACGGAAATTGCGCGAGTTAAAAGTTGAAAAAACTGCTGCAGGTTTCCCCGGTTAAGAATACATTCGGTGCGCGCTCGAAACTCTCCTAAAAGTTGTAAACGTGAAATGTAACGTGATGAGGAGGCCGAATAAAAAAAAAAAAGTACAAGATTAGTTGAAGCTACGTTGCGGTGTGTTTGTTTGGGTTACGAAGAGAATAGTTGAGTTCCGTGCTCGTCGCTGAGCTCAGATGGGAAAAAGCGCGAGGGAACTGTGTCCCTCATTCCAAAGTCTATTTCAATGAGTGTGCACGCAACTTCGTGTCAAAGTGACAGAATACGAATAACCCATTTGAATTTTCTTGCTTTCGATATCGAGATATCGACTCTGAAAATAAAAAATCACGAAATTTTATCTGTTAAGAATAATCATAATTTTATATATTATAGAATAATAATTAAGAAAATAATAATATAATTTAAGAATAATTTCGAAGAAAATAATTATTCGATAACTGTTGGTAATAAACGTGTTCAATTATTATTATCAAAAATGAAAAATTGAAATAACAATCAGCTTGAGTCAAGTGGTTTTTACCAACCGCAAAAATTAATCGCTTCGATCGCTAATATCTGCTCGAAATGTCCGGTAGTTTTTATTTTTTATGAAACAGACCCCATCGCTACAGTTTTCTTGACATTTCCCACTTTTTTCATAGTTTTTTTCTAATCGCAAACTGGTAATATTTCCGTTCCAAAAATCGATATGTATTTCCCAAGAGTTGTGTATTTGATGCATTGATTCAATGAATCAATTCCTGTCGTATTTCCTCGGTAAGGTAGGTAGAATTTTTACGACTATAATTCTGAATTCCTATATCAAAGTATACAAAAAAAAACAACAATTTTCTTCCCAATGAAAAAGTTGATGCATGACACAACTCATTGTTCACTAATTATTTTTTAAACAAATGTAAACGTTTTCCTCAAAGTTTCCCAATTTAATAATTACTTAAACACTGAAAGTGAAAATAATAAAAAAAAATACAACTTGACTATAGTCTTCTTTCAACTCGAATTTTCTAAGCTTGATGACCAAGCTTCAAAATGCGTACACTTGACCCAAACGCCACCAATAATAAGAGTGCAAACGGGTCTTCCAAGACCCAAACAAACCCAAACCTAATAAAGGATAAAAAAAACGACTCTCCTATAAAACATGATAATTACCGTTTAAAATAAACTTGAAGTCACGTTCGTACGAACGAAAAAAAAAAATTGCGTAGGGGGATATTAGGTTTGGATTTAACATCGTTAAGGTCAGAGAATTTCTATTTCAGCATACATGTACATTTCCGGTTTTCGGCGTGTATTATCAGTCTGATTGTTCGTGCCGAAACGCACACGCGTTCCCTCAATCAAATTAGTGCCTGACGACAATGTACGCTCAACGGGAGGATCACTGGATGTTGAATTTGGATCGTTGCATCGAATCTGGAAGAGAGATAGAGACGGAGAGAAACGGCGATGGGGAGTTCGGTAGAGGCCGTTGATACACTCGGGGCACCAGCAATGCACACATTGAAAACAGACGAAGCACGTACTTGAGGTCTCCCTGGCTCAAGCATATAAATGGCCACACATACTCGGATCAGGTTAAAGCGAAAGCATTCATGTGCAATATATACTCAAGTTTATATATATACAGGGTGTCCCAAAACTCAACGTCGAGACGAAACAGGGTGACAGGATTGATTGTAATCGTCATGAGAGAAATCAGAAAAAAATCTAGCCCATGCACTTTGAAAATTATGGGTATTTAAAAAAACCTAGAAATTTGGTCAAATTGTAACCATTTTTTGGTTATTGTGGTTAATTTTTATTATTTTTGTTCATTCAAACTTTGCAACCGTAACCCTAAATAATATTTCTAGAACTACAGTCAATGGAAAATTATGAGCATTTAAGAAAAACCTAGAAATTTCGTCAAATTGTAACCGTTTTTTTATTGTGGTTAATTTTTACTATTTTTGTTCATTTAAACTGTGGAACCGTAACCCTAAATAATATTTCTAGAACCACAGTCAATGGAAAATTATGAGCATTTAAGAAAAACCTAGAAATTTCGTCAAATTGTAACCGTTTTTTATTGTGGTTAATTTTTACTTTTCTTGTTCATTCAAACTTTGGAACCGTAACCCTAAATAATATTTCTAGAACCACAGTAAAAAATAATAACACAATTTCCCCAAGTTTTCTAGAATTAAGACTATTTGTTAAACTATTAATTTATTTTTTACTGTGGTTTTAGAAATGTTATTTAGGGTTACGGTTCCAAAGTTTAAATGAAAAAAAAAATAAAATAAAAACTAACCACAATAACCGAAAAATGGTGACAGTTTGACCAAATTTCTAGGTTTTTCTTAAACTGCCCATAATTTTCAAACTGCATGGGATAGATTTTTTTTTTTAATTTTTCTCACGATGGTTACAATCAATCCTGTCATTCCGTTTCGGCTTGACGTTGAGTTCTGGGACACCCTGTATATATATATACACTTGCGTCCCTCAATATACGTTTGCCAATGAAGATAGAACGTACATGGACTTCGAGGATGAACATCGACGACGTCAGTGTCAGCCATTTCCTCTCTCTCTCTCTGTCCCTCCCCCCTCCCTTTGTCCATCTCTCTATCTCGCATTCCCGATTGTACAGGTCTATCGGACTGCCGCCATAACGTGTATGCATAATTCGAGACAATGTAACTCGCTGAATACACTGGACAATTAGTGTATGCCCGTACGTATTGTGTCGAGTACCATTGGTGGACGAGCTCGAGAGTAAATTCGGGTTTGACCGGGCCTGGAAAGAACTGGAAGGGAATCAAAGCTCGTACCATCATATTAATAAGTTTCGTGAGTAATTGGTGGTAACGCGATAATGAGAATTTAATCGATTGGAAAATACGTTATCGCAGGGTTTAGTTTCATTTGCGACATTTATTTGTGTATCTCCGATTATATTCAATATATCGACTTCAAAAAATTTACAAAAATTGTTTAAATGTTTATAAAAAGAATATATAATTTATAAATTATTTTATTTCAATGGTTTGTCAAAAAAAAAAATGGGTAATTATGTACTTTAGTGACTTTTCCGAAAAATGCGTGTTAAATTGATTTTTTGTCATTTTCTCATTGTTTGGATTATAAATGATGATGTTCAGTCG
>JAPYZJ010004556.1:0-17586 GCA_030522765.1 Ophioninae sp. B BG-2022a | reverse complement strand
ATGATTTTTCGATTTTTGGCAGAATTTCAAAGTTGGACCATCGATTTTTGCCAATTTTTCCATACATACCCCTTTGCCTCTTTTTTTCCGATTTTTCACTTGAACTTTCCGGGAAAACTATGCGAGATATCGATACAAACCCAACGCCATTATTTAAGTCAGGCAAAAACCTTTTCCAAGCCCACCAAATAAATCTCCATCGCATAGAAGAAGCCTACTCTACGACCTTTTGAAATATCGTGATTTTTGAGATTCCAGAAAAGTGGTCGGGAAAGTCAAAAAATATTTTTTTCCGTTTTTAAACTCTCAAAAGGGTCTATTTAACCGAAAATTTTCCGCTGATTACGAAAATGCCCGAGATTTTTCCAAAAGTTCAAAGACTGTGAAAAAAAAAACCTTTCTAGAATATTTTTTTTGACCTTTTTCCCTAGAAATAGAGACTTCAATGCGACCCAAATTGTGGATTTATCTTCAAGGTATAAAAATACATCATCATAAACCTGAGCTTTGACACTAAACGTGTAAATATAATAATTATTTCAAGGCTAAGCCCACTGAAAGGGCACGCCTGATTGGCTGCCGTTAAAAATTAATAACAATTCAGGCGTTGATCCGGCAGGCATTCTCGTATCAATCGACTCAGAATTTCACACCCAACTCCTCATTTTACCGATGACGTTCTTACTCGGGACACCCTGTGGACGTCCGAGGATGCACGCACTGGACTAAAATGTACAAAGAGCGGTTTCGCTCGTGGGGTACACAACGCGGTGGCACATGTGTAAAAAGCTTGATCACGATTCAGGGGGTATTATCGGTGGATAGATCGATGCAACGTAGCGGCGATCATAACTCAACGGCCTCGAATGTCAATTAGCCGAAGCGCTCGGTGTGGTGGTTCTCGATCTTGGCGGCAAAGGGTTTCTTCTTCGTGAGTAGAGATACCTTTTTCTCTCTCTCTCTTTTTTTTTCTCTCTCCAGCGCTCTCTTTCCGTCCCGTTGCAACTGGTTCCTCGCGTATCGACTGAAACTCGGAAAAACCTTGATATATACGAAGCTATCTCTCCGAACCACTACCCCCTCTCCTGGCGAATCAACCAGCTCGGAATATCGCGAAATATCCGTCCGCACGGTCTTCCGAATTCGAAACAAATATCCGTAAAGCCGCGTCGATCGTCCACCGGAAGAGCGTATAAGGACGTAGAAATAGCCCGATCGCCGATACCTCTTAAGGTTTTTTGAACACCCAAGTTCGACGATAAAAATTTACTGTACGACCTACACATCCCAGCTGATACTCGGATCGCTAATCGCCCTCTAAACCCTTCGTTGCCTTTTTTTTTTCTAATCGTACTTTTCCATTTTCCATTTTTTCGTCGGACATTGAACTTGGGAAAATTTGCTGCAATCTGTTGCGTTTTTGCTTTTATCTCACTTTTAACTCGTATAAAATCGACAAAGAACACGCAATTTTGGATATTCTCGAAATCCCCCCCCCCCCCCTCTTCGTCGTTCCGTTTCTTCGAGGGGAATGAGGCCGTTTCGACAACGATTTTCTGAAACTTTAGAAATACGTCGCTATTTTACGGGCTTGCGACGAAGAGTTGGCGAGTATGGAGAGGGAGGGGGAATAACCCCCGACTAATTTCCCCTGCCGGAAATACAACGAACAAAGCCAAACAAATAAACAAAAACAAAACCCAAAGAAACAAACCCAAACAATCCCAAACTTTGTACGAATTTTTTAAAATTTCTTAAAAATATTTAAACGCAACTCCGGCAGACAAACGAAACAAAACCCAACAAACCCAAACAATACCAAACAATCCCAAACTTTGTACGAATTTTAAAAAATTCCTTCAAAATATTTAAACGCAACTCCGGCAGACAAATTTACAATCGACGTTTAGGGTCGAAATTCCTCAAACCCTTTACACTTCCAAAAACCAGGAATTCACGCGACGCATTTCTAAAGCCAACCCTAGCCCGGTTCAGGAAACGCGTCTCGTCTCTGTCTCGACTGCGAACGTCATTGCTCGACCTGGTCCATTCCCAGGGAACGTGGTAAACGCGCCAGAAGCGACGGAACGCAAGAACCGCGAGAAGAATAAGCGAAGATGAAGAAAGAAGTGGAAAACGACGATGGAGAATGAAGGCCGGAGAGGAGAAGATAGGAAAGAAAGGAACAGAGCGAGTTCGCTGCTCTCGCGAGCTCGCCCTCGAGAACTCTCCGCAAAAACTCACTATCCACAAATTGAAAGTACCGACGAGGAGTCCCCTGCTCGATGGCTACGTCGACCCCCCCCCCTCCCTCGCCCAACTCGCTCGTTTCCTCTCTCGTACATACTATGGGTGTACAGCCCTCCACATCGATGTACTCGCGAACTCTGAGTGCGTCCTGGCATGAGCTTTACGAAATTTGTTGTTTCGGAATATTAAAATTCGAAATTTTGAGACTTCTGGTCAGTCGAAGTTCGGATTTTTATTTCAGAACGAGAAATATAGGATTTTTTCGGGGAACAAAAAAAAATCGATTTTTTTCGTGAACGAAAAAAGGTCAATTTTTTTCGTGAACGAAAAAAGGTCAATTTTTTTCGTGAACGAAAAAAGGTCAATTTTTTTTTGGTAGAAGAAAAGAAACGGGGTGGGGTAGAAAACCCGAAATTGACCAGAAGGCTCAAAATTCCGAATTTGAATATTCCGAAACTACAAATTTCGTAAAGCTCGTGCCAGCAAAAGCGTACACAGTGGACTGTAAATGTTCTATATAATTTATAGTCCACTATGTTATTTATAGGCCAGCTTTCGCTGGCTTGAACTTTACGAAATTTGTAGTTTTGGAATATTAAAATTCGGAATTTTGAGAGTTCTGGTCAGTCGAAGTTCGGATTTCCAACATTCCAAGAAAGGTGTGGTTTTTTCGGGACTGAGTAGGAAACCCAAACTTCGATTGACCAGAAAGCTAAAAATTCGGAATTTTAATACTCCGAAACTCCGAATTTCGTAAAGATTCACGAAATTTGTTTGGGTTTGTTTGCGTTCGTTAGTTTGATTATTAAACCCTTGAATTTAAACAAACCCAAACAAACCCAGAAATTTACGAAATTTGTAGTTTCGAAATATTTAAATTCGAAATTTTTAGCCTTCTGGTCATTCGAAGTTCGGGTTTCCTACCCTAAACCGTTTTTTCGGGGACCAAAAAAAAAAACGTCGATTTTGTTCTTCAAAACAAAAAAGGTCAAGGCTTCTTTTCGTGAAAGAAAAGTAACGTTAACTTTTCGTTCGTGGAAACAAATCATTTCTTTTTTTTCCCGGTGACAAAAATTTTCTTTTTTTTTTCAATTAATTTTATTTTTTTGGTTATCGTTGTGAGCACGTAATTGACAGTATCACCAATAATTCAAAGTTTTCCGTAAACCGAATCCACGTGATCGCGATCCTTAAGCAGGCAATGAATAAATTCAAACGAAAATTTCTGATAAACGCTCGAGAAGGACGAGCGCTTCGATAATTTGTTGAAAGATCGTGTTATCGCGCGTAGATGAGAGTCCGCGCTGGTAATCGAATTGTCGTGGTGTAACTCGAACGCGATACTTGACGCGAATTCCACGAGACTGCGAGCGTCGAGGTAGGTACGTATATACTCATGCTCAAGATACGACTCGATAAATCTCATCCGATTGAGAATCCCGGTGCGCCGCGAATCGTTGCGAGCGCGAAACGCGCGAAATAAACCGTGAACGAGCTCGCGATCGGCGGCCTCGTAATTTTTCCTTAACGAAGCGAACCACTATTGCCCGCTAACCTTGCCGGAATCGCAAGCTCGGCAATGATCATACGAGCACATCGTTTAACCCTCAATCAACCTCGCTCGCGTTTCGAAGAATTTTGGACAATTGGGAATTTGAAAAATTGGAAAGTTGGAAAATTGGAAATTTGGAAAATTGGAATTTTGGAAAATTGGAAATTTTGGAAAATGGACATTTTGGAAATTGGACATTTCGAAAATTGGAAATTTAGAAAATTGGAAATTTGACATTTTGGAAAATTGGAAATTTAGAAAATTGGAAATTTAGAAAATTGGAAATTTAGAAAATTGGAAATTTGACATTTTGGAAAATTGGAAATTTGGAAAATTGGAAACTTGGAAATTGGAAATTTGGAAATTGGAAATTTGGAAATTGGAAATTTGGGAAATTGGAAATTTGGAAATTGGAAATTTGGAAATTGGAAATTTGGAAATTGGAAATTTGGAAATTGGAAATTTGGAAATTGGAAATTTGGAAATTGGACATTTGGAAAATTGGAAATTTGGAAATTGGACATTTGAAAAATTGGACATTTGAAAAATTGGAAATTTGAAATATTGGAGATCTGAAAAATTGGAAATTTGAAAAATTGGAAATTTGTAAATATTGGAGATCTGAAAAATTGGAAATTTGAAAAATTGGAAATTTGAAAAATTGGAAATTTGAAAAACTTCAACTATACGGAATTTACGAAAATTCTCCAATTCGGAAATCGCGAAATTCACGAAATTAAACATTCAGAAAACAGAATTCACGAAAATACGATGATTTGAAAATTTGCGAAACCTGAAATATTTTAATGAAGAAAATACAAAAAGTCTGAAAATCGAGAATATTGAAACGACGCGATACTATATTTTTTTTCGTACAATCTACATGTTTAATTTCAGTTTCTAAGCAAAACGTTTCCGAGCCCATATTTTGTCAAGCAACAAAACCGACATCAGCTAATCGGCAATAAGACGTTTCACTCGCTTATTCGTAAACCCATACTACGATCTCTTACATCATCTATATAAATCCAGTACGACGTATCGAAACCTCAAAAACACAAACCCAAACAAATCCCTTAAGGGCTCATAAAAAATTCCATAAAAAATATCGAAATCTCCACTGACAAAATCGCTGTCTACAGCCAAATAACTAAACTATTTCGAAACGTCATGTCTCGCGTGACCTTTACAACGAGAGAAAACAAGAATGTCCAAGCCCAATTGATTTCACGAGTGTCTCGAGGGCGGTTGAAAAGGTCGAATTTGTCAGGCAGTAGCGGATACAAGTCAGTGTAATCAGGAAAGGGAGTAATATAGGTTAGGTCTCATCGAGATCGAGAGAGAAAAAGACAGAAAGGGGAAGAGGAGATATTTGATCAGACAGTGGATAGAGCAGATTATCTACACGGGATCTTGCGCGGTATAGCTTTTTAATAAGGTTGATAAAGTCAACTTGGTCGAAAAAAGGCAGCGAGAGAGAGGGGGAGAATGAAGAGAGAGAGAGAAAGAAAGATATTTTTCGTAAAGAGAAAAAGAGAGAGACAGATAGATCGAGGCTATACGGGCGGCCATGGGCAAAAGGACGGAGGCACGAGGAATAATTCACGCCGTTATCTACACAATCTCTTACCAGGAGAGTATCTCTCCCGCGGAACCTCCGGTGTAAGGCAGGATAAAAGTCATCGTATGTACACGAAACGAGGCGTACGTACTGACCGAGCCGAGGAACACGAATACTCTACATCGGTTACACCAGCCTGTAGTATGCAGGGTCGAAACGGTCCTCCTTTTCTCCTTCTCTTCTTCGTGTCTTCTCCGACTCCCTCGAGCACCTTTTTCCCTCCTCTTCCTCCTGCGGTCACCCTCGCCCTCTAGACTCGATTAGCACACGGCTTTTCTTTACTCGGGACAAACCCAACCTTCCTCCTGCATTCAAAAACTTCTCGCATTCCCCAATTAGGAATCCTGGAATGTTCGAAGCTCCTTGTCTTCTTCTCCGGCTCTTTAACTATAGATAGATAACCATATTTCACTGTACACCAAAGATACGTCGATTCGACGTGCGAATGTTTGAACGAGCATTTTTTGGATTTTGCGTATGTTAGATTGATGATTGTGATGTGTCTTAGAACCGATTTTTCAATCGCCAGATAAATTTATCTGAAGAATATGTTTGGGGTTTTGACAGCTTTTGTATAGAAAATATGTCAAACTGGGAGATTTATTCCTCAGATAGAAGATAACTGATGATTGAAAAATCGGCCCTTAGTTTATGCAATTTTATTGTGAGTCAATGAAAAATATTAGAGTTTGTTCATATTTTTATTAGAAAAAAATAATTAAAGAACGAAACAAGGTAATTCTTACTTTACAAAAATTTACGATTTTTCAGAATCGAAGAGTTAACTCTCACTCA
Organism: Ophioninae sp. B BG-2022a; assembly: GCA_030522765.1. Lineage (NCBI taxonomy): Eukaryota > Metazoa > Arthropoda > Insecta > Hymenoptera > Ichneumonidae > Ophioninae sp. B BG-2022a. The sequence goes on along the minus strand of JAPYZJ010004556.1, from coordinate 11,368 downwards.
CTTATTAAAATTATTATTTATATTTTTATTTTTATTTTTATACATTTATTTTATTATTTTATTATATAATTATTGTTTTAATTGTATTATTTAGTTTTCCTGATGTATTATTATTTTGTAGACTTGGTTTTTTAGTTGCTTAGTTTTTAGTCGTTATTATTAATTGCAATGTGTATCATTATTATTATTTATGTTCTTATATCATTATTCTTTTTGTATATTGCACCGTATTGCCCGAAAGTTTTACTGGGGTATATTAAAATCTATCATCATCATCATCAGCACTTTTCAGCCTCGATCTTCGACTCGCCAACCGTGGAAAATCACTTTGCACGTCGTGCAATCCGATCGATCTTTATCTTTACTCGACTTCGAGAAAAATCCAAGTTTATCTTTAGTCGTCTTCGTGAAAATGATAAAACCATAAAAACTGGATAAAAAAAACGTTAAAAGTCGATTCTAAGAAGGGTATAACTTTTGAGTCGCTGATAAACCAGGGTGTGTTCAAACGTGTTAAAAGTCTTAAAAAATCAAGTTTAAACCACTTGGACTATGGAGGTTTACAGTTGGAATGAAAATGACGAAAATTCAAAGTTCGTCTTATCACCAACTTTTTTGTCTTTCTTCGAGTAACGATGCTAAATTAATCAAGCCAATTCACGAAATACGAAACATCGTATCCGAAATCGACGCGCGCATACGTGAGCATTTTTCTAAAGCAGAGAAAAGTCCAAAGCTTCGTTGAAACACAAATTCCTGTTCTACGAAATAGCCGAGTCAGAATCGGCAGTATCGCGACGCCAAATACTTCATAAAAATTAGGATCTTAAAGTTCATATCGTAGACAATAAAGAAATATTGTTTGATAATAATAAAATGTTTTCCAAATATTCTCCACTTTCATATGGACACCTTTTGCCATTCTTCAACTTATTTCTGCGGAGCGAATTTGAAAAGGTAGAAATTCATGTCCCTCATTGCCTCGTAGAAAATCTTTGTGTTCTTACGAAAATGTTTTCACATTTCTGGTGAAAATATGAGATCTTCCGGGGGATAACTTCCGGCTAGTGATTTAATTTCCAAGCACGACAAAAAATACGTATTTTTTTCGTGCTTTGAAATTAAATCACTAGCCGGAAGTTCTCCGCCGGAAGATCTCATATTTTCACCAGAAACGTGAAAACATTTTCTCGAGAACTGTAACGAGTCCATTTAGGATTAAAAATGAGATAGGATTAAAAAAAATGTTACGATGTCACTGCATGTATATTGGGAAAAAACAGCGAAAGAAAATTTCCATTTGTTTTTCGGTTTCTGAAACTCGTGAATTTTTTAGACTCTTGTAACTCACCGGTCAGATGACTTCCCGTGAACTCGAAATCGTCGTCCTGGTCCCAATGCTTGAGGCTCAAATTCGACAGGGATGTGGCGTTCGCGAATTCAAGATTGGCAAAGTGCCAGTCCAGTATTTGACGATCCTTCGAAGACAGATAAACGTCGCTGAAATGAAAACAAATTTCGTTAACTTTCGTTCTCGTTCGACCGATAGAGTCAGCCTGAAGAACGAAACATTCTTTGGCTCGAATTGCGATTGTTTCCTTTTTTTTTTTATTTTTTTTTTTTTTAACAAACCTTGGTGGTGCTGCTTCCAATTCTTGCAGCTTTGCTTCGATCTCTTTTTGCTGCTCGGCCAGCTGGTCCCATTCCTGCGCCACGGGGGAAAAATGAATTTATATTTTCGATTTTTTAAAAATAAATGATCGCTGAGATGAAAAAAATTAGTTAATTATCGAACGGGAAATACAGTAAATTCTCAAATGATTTAGCATCGCGACGTCCGAGCTTAATGGAACTGTTTACTGACCTTGCACGCGTTGTGAAGATCACGGAGTTTCGAACGCAACACGAACTCTTGTGTTATATCTCGAGACTGGAGTTTACTCTCGGACATTTCTCTGTATTGCTTGTTGAGTTCAGCCAAACGATCCTTTATGGCGATCATCTTCAACGAAAGAAACAAACTTTTTATGAGAAAGAAAATTGGGTCTTGCGTGGATTAAAAATATGGATTTTTGGATCCTTGATACTTTTGATTCTTGATAAAAAAATATATATTTCTTTTTAAAAATCAAATTTCCCTCGATTTCGGTTTTAATACGATATCAATACGAATTAAAATGGCATTAGTTTTGATTTTAATACGAAAACTTCCTTTTTATCATCGTATTAACAAAAATACTTCAATTTTGAGATCCGAGGAAAAACACATTATTTTTACATAAAAGTGAATTTTCATTGTGATAAAGTTTCCATCGTGAAAATGCAAAAAAATGGTTATTTTTCAAATCTCTCCAATTTTTATTTTGCCACATTAGAACCACAAAATTTACGCAGATATTTTTGGAATTTTTATTTATCGATCTTCAGCCTAAATCCAAAAAATAATACTTTGAATAAACGAAAATAAATGTAAAAAAAAAAAGATTGTTGCATTCCATAATTTTTTCCCTTATAAAAGTCACGCAAAACGTGCAAATTTCGATTCGAATAACTGAATCAGCTTTTGAATTTTTAATGCAAAACAAAAACAGATAATTATCAGAAGTATTGAAAAATAAAATAAGTTTACTTGCATTAAAATTAAAAACTGTGAAAATTTGAATCGAAAAATAGAAAATTGAAATAAATTGACAAAATTCTTTCGAGACTCACTCTGTGCTGATTAGCAACGAGTCTTCCCTGAAGCGATAGAACCGAGCGCAAGTGTGCAACCTGGCGTTGTTTGACACCCTGTTCCTGTAGACGAATAACCCATTCGAGGGCTTGTCCGAGGGAAACGGGCCTTGTACTACCGCCTTGACCAGCCGAGCCGGTGCTACCGACGTAATTAAAATCCAACTGATGCGAGAGGTACGAGGTCGCTTCCAATAAGCGGTTGAACTCTCGTTCCACCATCTCGTCCTTGTCTTTCGGGACCTTCAACAAACATCGATGAACGTTACGAAATTTGCGAGCTTTCAAAGTATCAACTTTTAAAATATATATCGAATCGTTCTTTTTCTTCACTCAATCGATATTTCATATTATTTCCTTTTAACGGTTAAATAATGCTATTGAACAATTATATTGGACAAATATAATAAACAATTATGTTAAATCGATGGAATAAAAAATTCTATTGAACAAATGAACGATTTCATGGCGGGAATAAAATGATAAATTATAAATTATAAACCCAAACAAATCCAAACAATTCTATCGAGCAGTTTTATTAAACACTTATTTTGATTAATTCTCCTAAAGAATTTATCCAAATGATTACTTGCTTCTAAGATTGAAGACTAATAACTTATGTTTAACACGAAAAGAAAATATAAATAATTACGCACTGTCTGACCATCGCTCTCGTACAAAGGACACTTCTGGCGTATTTTGTGCAACTCCATGTTGATTTGTTTGCTGAGTGTGGTGACGGGATTACCACCGAGACCGGTGACGACCATCGCCCCCAAATCGGCAATGTAGGAAGATTTACGAAACGTGGCTATTCGACCTCCCACTCGATCCTGAAAAATCACCAATCCTTGCAACTAATTATCCGTGGAACCGATCACCCTAGCTGAATCTACTGGTGACGATGAAATTCAAAACTCACCCGCGCTTCCAAAACGATAACCTCTAAGCCAAATTGTTGCATTTGCTGAGCTGCCGCCAGCCCGGCTATTCCGGCTCCGATTACTATCACCTTGCCTAATTTCTTATTGGGCAATGCCTGCAAGAAAGCGAACGTTTCGATGCCGCATTAATGATTGGATGTTAATGCTGATAATGTGATTTTCTTGAAAATGGAGGACACAAAAGTGGAATTTCTTCTTCGACGGTCTAATCTTGTCACCTAATTCATTTTTCATACGCTTCAATTTTGAAAAGAGACTTTCCGATCTGCGATTGGTAATCAGCAAAAGTAAGTGAAGACGTAAGAACATTTCTACATTTAAAAACACTTCGATGAGAAAAGTTCTACCGCCGGAGCCTAAGGTTTTTTGTTCTAATAGTTCTACGTTCGGCAGACTGTCCTGGTATATTGCTTAGGCTTTCGTCTAAATCATCTTCGCGAGCGGCAATGATATTTGGAGATTTTTCCAAGATTTTACAGCTGTACAATTTTTTAACTGCTGGAGTAACCAAATATACCAGAGAATCTTGATCGTATGCTAAAGGACTCCAAAAACGAATTTATATTACTTCCGTTTAAACTCATTTCGAGTCTCCCCAAGCCTGATATTAAAAATATGCAATCTTTCATGGAACGATCTCATAAAGTCTTGTCGTTAATCGAATGAAAATTTGTAACGATACTAAAAACTTGCTCGGGAGATAATTTGCATAGTAAAAAATAATGTACCTTGAGTCGCTTGAAGACGCCAAAGTTGATAAAGCCATGACGTTCCAGGAAAGCATGAATTCTTCGTGTGAGGACTGGATCACTGTTGTAAGGCGGTTCGATGGCAGGCAATGCGTTCTCGATGATAAGCTGCTGCTTGGGATTTTCCAGCCACAATTGCAATAGTCTGTTTCTTATATGAAGAAATACTTTCTGGGTTTGAGGCGGACCGGACGAGACATCCGGGAAGCAAGCTGCCTCCGTAGAAGTTAATTTGTCAAAGGGAAGACGACTTTGAAAAGCAGCACCTTCCAGTCCGTTCAGCAATTCTTTCACTGAGGAGATGCGGACTGATATTGATACGGATGAAAAAACGATCATAGCGAAAAAGTCGTAGGATCCGAATACTTACCGTGAGGATCCTCGTGATCGCTGTCTTGTTCTTCCTCCTCTTTAGGTTCAGTCTTGGTGCCGGAAGAAGTCGGCAATGCTGTCGTCGCTACGGATTCCACTATTTTCTGCGGTTCGGGGAGAATTTTTTTCTCCGGCGTTCCGACGCCAGTTTTCGACTTTTCCGATGTATCGGACGCGTTCTCGTCGTCCAGCTGATTGTACTTTTCCTCCATCTCCCGATACTCGACCTAAGCGAGTTCATTCGGTCAGAAGGTTTTTTTCCCTAATCTTTCGATAATATCGCGTAGAAACCGAAATCGATAGACTTTGCATGAAGGATGAAAAAAAAAGGCACGAGGTAACTTCATTTTTACGCGCGTAAACTAATCTCATTATTATTCGCGGATCCAGTGAGAAAAGACATAACCTCTCTGCAGGTAAACAAACATCTGACAGTCTGGCATTATTTACGGATACAAAAGGCGACATAACCTCTTTTCCATTTCTCGCGAACGAACTTTGCACCGGCAACAAAAATGATGAGAGTGTTGCACGTACCTTCGCCCTTTTGCGTCGGCTCATGTTGCGACGATCGCTCGGCTAATTATCCCGATCAAATTGATACGCTAGAAGTGACGAAACGTTGTTTGTTTTGATCCATCAAACCGGCACCACCGAAAAACTCGCACGAAGCTCCGAGACGCTCTGAATAGGACAGTAGCGCGCATGCGCGTATCGCAGCGCTTCGAGCGCCCGGAGTGTCACTCGGTCGAACTACGCACCCGAACACCCGATGGTAACCGCTCAATGCATCTTCGATCGTCGTAACGGTACGTTTCGAAAAACATCTGCCTTACTGACGAACGAACGAGATTTTCACGTCGCGTGCATCAGCGTCGTTGCGAACTATGGAATTGGCATAGACGCATAGAACTTAACCTTTGCTCGTTTTTGAGATAGGAAAGATGCAAAAAAACGAGCACTCTTATCGCGTATGAACATAATGCAAAACGTGCATTCATCATAGGGCAAAAAAAAGCATATCGAGCTTGGAATACATTTGTTGATCGTTCAGCAGTCACGATGGCTTGTAACGCTTAGCGTTCTATTACGAGTGCAAATATTCACAACTTATAACCTATGAGAACATTACCAAGTATAACGCCTCGTAATCGTGAGAATTTCTGTTATCAATAGACCCTGTCCATCCAAGCCGTACAAAATCGATAAATATATCGAAAAACCCTATCGTCTTATCTTTGTCTAACGTGACTTCTTCCATAATGGAAATTCGACGATTCGAATTGATAGCTCGTACCTAGTGTGCGTAAATTTTCACGATTTTTCGTGTCGCATTTTACAGCAATCAGTATGAAGAAATAATCAGAAGTTATCGCGACATCTTATCATTCTTTGTCGATAATGCGCACAACGCGCTTAGATTCATTTTTTCATCTCTTTTGTCTCATGTATCGCGCGTACAAGTGTACTCCGTGACATTGAAGTCACGCGGGAAAAGAAAGACACCGAGAGAGGGAAAACAATGCTCGGTGCCAAGAGGCAGGGATACCGAGAAATTGTGATGCATTCTCGACAAAAAAGTGTAGTCCGAACAGTCGCGAAAATACGCGCGACAATGACGAATGAATAATGATTTAACTTACAAAATGGCGCAATTAAATCGACCAAAATAGATCGCGGGATAGAGTCGGCAGCAAAGCGACGAACATTTCCGCGCACGATGCTTGGGGGCGCTGTACTGAAGCATGCTGGGATCGTACCCCTCCCCCCCCCCCCCCTCCTCGCCATTCGCCGGTTGCGCGCGCCGTTCCTAAGTTTTGGACAATTCGAAAACTACGAAAAACCGTTGACGAACTGACCAAAACGATGTCTATAAAACTGGTTAACGGGTGTTAGTAAAATCGACAAAGTGGACGTCAATAAAATAGAAATATCGGATGCCAATAAAATCAACAAAGCGAAGAAGAATTAATGGTTATTGTTTGATAATAATTGACTGTCAACCGTCGTAAATTATTTAATGGATACGAATACCTCGGTAAAAAGGATGTCAGTAAAATTGATGAACCGGTAATCAATAAAATTACGAAAACGTAGGAAAATTGATGAAACGTCGATAATCGATGATCGTCAATGTTCGTAAAGTATCGAAAGTGCAAACAGCGATAAAAATTATATCCGATATTGCAATAACGCGCGTAGTCTGCCTGACCCCATTCGGATGCGTGACCCGAGCCACTTTTTTTTTCAAACGATTTCGTATCAGGAAAGAAACGCGATCGGTAGGGAAAAAATCCGTGAGAGAACGAAAGAGAGAGAGAGAGGAGAGGATGTGATTCGGGCACGAAGAGTGCGAGTAGTAAAGTATAGAAAGTAGGCCGTTGAGAGAACGGTGAAGGAAAAAGAGAGGGAAAAAAGGGAGAGAACGGCGAGCGAAAGAATGTTGGGCGCCGCGCAGTACGGGTACGAGCCTGAAGCGAGCGTACGCGTCGGGACACGAATGGTGGGGGAACGGTGAGCACATGTGATTGCAGTAACAAGGTTCAGTAAGATCCGATGACTTGTGCGATTCTCTTGCGCGTGGCTCACCCACTTGACATCTCTAATGTACGCGATTATCGATATAAAACATCTCTCGCTTTTCTCTCGTCCTTTCAAATCTTAACCGAAATCGCAAATTTTCGCGTGTGTCCATCGAACGTAATGTAAACCGGGAAATGTCGCGGTAAAAATATTTTCTCTTGCCGCATGCACGTACGTATAGACGCGTATATTTGCTGGCTCGCGAATCGTTGCAGAACGCGTTCGCGACTTGTGGCATCGCGCTCTTGTCAAAAATAGCAAACCCGTTCCTACATCCAAGAATCCGTACGCAAGCGTCGTTTCTTTGTTCCGCGCCCTCGAGCCAGTGTTTCTGTTTGGAAAACACTGAGCAGAGTTGCCTCGTATACTTTCGAACCCCTTTTTTTCGCGACTTCGCTGAAACCTTGTTCGTGCGGAGAGACTCGTTTTTTTTTTCTCACGCGTTAACGGCGTTACCTCTCTTCCCGCTTTTTCCGGCTCGTCCAACCAATTATGCGTGCGGTGAAATAAAATCTGATGGCCGACGAACGCCTGTACATGATACGGCCGAGGGACAATGCGAACTGCGAGGGAACGAGGAAAATGGCGCTTGCGGCATTCGCGCCGCGGCCAATTTTCGTACTACACGGTTGGAGAGCGAAAGGTGTCGTCTGCTAGTGTATTCCACGAGAAACACGTATCGAAACGAAATAACCTCGCGGTTTTTCAATCCGTGACTCGTTTAGAAAATTAATTAGAAAAATAGAATGTCGAATATAGCTGATTCAACGGGGCGACGATTTTTTGTTGACACAAATTCGACCAGAATAAATCTCCGTAAATTCGAGATGTCTCTGTCGCACTCGCACGTCACGTGGTTTAACTTTCAAACATTGTAGCAAACAGTTGTCGAAAGCAAAGTGATCGTCACTTGTTAACAGGTTACCGACTTTGTAAGACATCGATTGGATCAAACGTGTCACAGTGAACCCAGCGGTGGAATTTAACGAAGTTATTTATGACAAGTGACAGTGTAACGGTCGTTTTCTTCGGAGCGTCTTTCAGTTGCCCGTGCCGGTAAAGAAACTTAAGAGACACGGTCTTACATACAAGCTTTCAAACTACGTTAAATTGGGGCCTTGGAAAAAGAAAATTAATATTTTATTCTTGAATTCCGATTCGGTGATGACTGGACAAAATATCAAATAAATTTCCTTAACTGATTTTATAGATAATTATTCATTACTTTTCCACCACGAAAATTAACGTTTTATTTGCTGGTGCAAAAAAAGATGTTAAATTTCCGGTATGTTTGAATAACCGTTGAAAATTCGATTTGGTTGGCTTTGCTACCATTTGAATACTCATGTATCAATCTATTTATCGTCCAGTTAAATACTTTTTTCTTTTACTTACCGCTTGCCGGAATATTTCTTACGAAAAATAAACCAAGCGGCCAAACTTGGAAGCTGCATAAATCGGATACTTCCCCCACTACTTACCACGATTCCAAACCTAGACGTAATATTTCATCCCAGTCACAATTGAAAAATGACGAACAATTTCTAGATTCTTCGATACCGCCGCGACCCTGGTGGCAAAAAAGAGAACTTTCTACGAATCTCGAGCCAATCTTCCGCCATTTGCAATTCGGTTCGTCTCTAGTCTCTCTAATCTCTCAGTCGTTGACCGTTAGACAAAAGTTCTTTTAGCGAGTTTGGGTTAACGATATTCGTGGGCAATTCGTATTGTTTATCGCGTCGCAAAAATTGAACGGGATATCGGAAAAAATGATCGCGAGTGAAATGTTTTAGGAATTCTTTCGAGATCGAACGTGCGTCGTTCGCGTCACCGTTCGATCGTCTCGTGTACGTGTTGTTTTCGAAAACGCGGACAAAGAGCCCGTGCATGTTTTTACAACGCCTCGTTCGAGGAGGATACTTTTTTTTTTCCTGCATCTCGCGCTGACTGCAGTTCAGTATTCTCTTATCAGTCGTGATGCATACGTTCGTATAACTTTCAGTTTTATTCGCGGAATCGCGGCCTTGTTCAAGTGTGATTTCACGAAAGTAGGCTATCTCGTCGCGTTTTGTGTTTTTCCTTTTTTCCGTCTTTTAACCGTTCTTTCGTTACTTACACTCGTAAAAAGTTGCCTGCTTTGTCCGCACGTTTCGTGAAGCGCTCAATGTCGTTGCACCCGTTGAATACGTATCGAGATAAACACTTATCACTCCTAAGAGATTAAGGACGTGACGAACATCGACATAACCTCACAAATTTTCGAAATCCGTTTTCTCGACGTCGATTAACACAGCGAAAAATCGAGCATCGATCTTTGTAGAATTCATAGACAGAAATCGATGCTTGAATTTTACGATAAAAATGTTTCGTCTTTGAGAACTTACGATTTGAAAATTTCGACTATCTCTCTCGCACTCGTGTGTCACGTGGTACGTCTTCGACATGTTTAAAATCGTATATTAGGTTTACTCGATAATATTTATGTTACGGAAATCCGGTTCATTCGATATCGATTTTCTCGTTTATTTGTAAAAATCCTTCAAAAGTTTCTACGTATTTTTGTTTGGGTCCGAAATATAAAAAAACGCTTAAAAAAATCTAAAAAATACTAATTTTACAAAACATAGAATAGGGATGTTGACCTTGATCTTGAGATCTGTAAATGAAATCGGAATCATCAATGTCCGGAAAAAGATTAAAAAATAACGAAATTTTCGATATACCAGTTATAAGAGGTCGCCCACCTAGGCAGGTCAATTTGAAGCGTCACATTTGATATTCGCATTGGACGATGTTATTTCTCACGCGAATAATTGTTCGATCGTAGCCGCAGGATTTATCGGGAAAGCGAAACTCGAGAATACGGAGCCTAAGTATCACTGAATATCAATGAGCGGACGTCGATGTAATTAGGTACGATCGCGAGCTCGCGACTCTCGAAGGTCACGTGGCAACTAGTACCCATGACGCAACGTGTCCGCAGATTTATAATTTCCAGCAAAGTAGATACGTGCGATGCAAACATCGATATAGCCTCCGAGTGGAAAAAGTTGTTTCGCTTGTCGATTAACGTTTCTATTTATTTTCATCGTAATTAATTTAATTTCTAGTGGGGTAGGAAACCCGAACTTCGATTGATCAAAAAGCTCAAAATTCCGAATTTGAATTTACCGAAACTACAAATTTCGAAAATTTTTGGCTTTTTTTGGGTTCGTTTAAAATCAAGGGTCTAAAATCAAACTAACGAACCCAAAGAAACCCAAACAAATTCCATTTGGTCGATCGACGAGATAGAACGAACCCAAACAAACCCAAACAAATTCTATCTGGTCAATCGAAGTTCGGGTTTCCTACCCCACCTCTTTAATTTTTATCCCCATTTAAAACATTGTTTAAACGTAGTTCAAAACCAAAAGTTGCTAGACTATTGATTAAACTCGAATTAAGTATTACCCCATAAAAACTCACTAGATTACTGTCTGCATTAACTTTGCATTTCAAACGAGCTTTGACTAATCGTTTTGACTGATAACATTGATGACTTAAAAAAATGATATTCGATAGAGCGTTCCAAATAAGTAAACTCCGATGGATAGTATCAAGCCTGATGGAGCAATCGACGGAATGAGGAACCGTTGGTACTCGACCAAGAATATCGGATAACTCCGATATAATTAAACTCGTATGCAGCCCAGGATACGTCTGACAGACGTATCAAAACAGGCATGCACTTTCACCAGCAAAAGTACATTATATTCGACACTTTCGTATTTATATTTTTTTTATTATCATTTTTATTTATATATTTATTTACGTACCAGGTATGTTCAAAAAGTAAGGTGACTTTTGATTTTTTTCTCGGTAAATATTCATTCATCAATATACAGTCTTGGCCAAAAGTATTAGGCATCCAATAATTTTTCTATCCGGACGAAAAATCGAATTTCTCGGCGAAAAAAAATCGTAAAAATTTGTTCAACAAACGAA
>JAPYZJ010004555.1:0-13393 GCA_030522765.1 Ophioninae sp. B BG-2022a | reverse complement strand
GCGTGTTTTGACTAACTTCACATGACAAATGAACGATACGCCATCTCACAGCTTCGTTGGGTACTATTCGTTAGTTATCACAAGAGCTTCGCGTTGCACATAAATTATACTAGATGGCGCGTTTCTAAATGTCAAATATCTAAGGGGGCCAAAATACCTGCAGGGGCCACATTACCACCTTCTTCTCTATATAAAATCAAAACAGATGTCGCAGCGGGAAAACTCGGTATATTCCACTATGCGACGTATGATGATTTGCCCCTAAAGTGCGTCGAAAATAGCGCAACGTGGATAGTAGGTATAAACCCTTGTATCTAATTGTGCACGCTGCTCTTGAAGAGTTTATAGTCCCGAGTACGAAAACCCTGTACCTCTTTCTCCCAAGCAGTGACGAGGGCATTTAAAGACCAGAAACGAATAAACAAGGAGGGCAAGAACTAAAAAAACGTATTGGTTAGCGCTCTGGCACGAGGCTCGAGTTTTTGGTGGATTTGGGATCTCGAGACGACGCGAGCTAGTCAAAAGACGCGCGGAAAGTCTCCTCTGATCTCTCCCGTATACACAGTTCGTCAAGACGCTCCCTCAAGGTCACGAGCCCGCTAAATTCCCAAACGAGCCGAAATAGTTGTTCCAAGAAGGATCTCGCGCCGCCATCGTGATATTTTTGTTTGTACGTTTCGAGTGCTCCGAGTCCGCAGAGACCGCGTAAAACGGTGTTTTGCCCGTAGGCGCCCGCTCTGAAGTCTCTTCCCCTCATTCAAACCTGACGATTCCCCCCGCATATTAACGATCGCGTTTCCTAGAAATTTGGACTCCTCTTTCAACTGCTGCGCTACAGCCGGTGGATTTTTCAGGAATACGACGTACACGCTACAATTAAACAATTAATTCCAAGCTTCGGAACGAGTTGGCCCGACCTAATGTGAGAGGCTGGACGCGCGAGAATTTCCACGAAATTCCAACGTTCACTCGTAATAAATCAATTGTTGTTTTTCTTCTGGCTCGTGAATTTGGTTCTTTCCTCTTTGAAAAAAAAATGAAAAAGCTGCCCAATTTTTCGTGCATTCTGAGTAATTATTTGTCCAGGTCGAAAACATTTTTGTCGTTCGGTAGTTCAGAAGCAGACGGATGGAATCGAATCAGACTAGGATTAGGCGAGAGGCGTCGTATATCGGATACCTAGTTTCGTTTAAAATTGAACAAAATTAAGCAATTAACGAAAACTTCAAATTTGGCCATTTTGTGGTCTGCGTGTCATGTAAAATGTGTATAAAATCGAAAATATCCGTCGCTTATGGGACAAGTTGATACAATCCACTACCTGATATTAAGCAACTAGCCGATATACGGTGCTTCTCCCAGATCGTTACGAATCCTCATTTTCGCTTTCCAAAATCATTATAGCCGAATCGTAATCGTTTTTTTTTTCGCGTCCCAAATGTCCGTCTGACATTTCAAAATGTATACGTACATATATGCAAATGAGTTTGGGCTGCGGCTCTCGAAGAGCGTCCCGATGAAGAGATGAGCTCAGGGAGCGCAGGTCGAGTGGCGTGACTATCGCTTTTTGTCACGTTTTATAGCCTCAGAGATTGCGTCGCCACTATAATAATTCTCTTTTCCTCTTTCCCGAAGATTTTTTTCTTCTGCATTTTATTTTTCGTTCCTTCCTTTTTTTTCTCGGTTTTTTTTTGTGACAACCGGTTGGATTCTCCAGGGACAAAATTGCTACTCGGAATACTGGTCCGAACGGTGCGTAAAGAGATCGTAAACGACCTTTGCATAAAATTGATTCGCCACGCTCGCGCGACGATCGCTCTTGCTCGTTCCGGCGATGAGACCTCGCTTCACCACAGGTAGCACATATGTGTATACGCTATACCGTGTATTTGCATATAGTGTCACACCACGCGGCGCGTCTCCTCAGCCGATTGCGAATTCGACCAAAAATTATCAATGAGAACGAATAACAATTCGTTCTCCATTCCAATACCGGTTTTATCCAAATTGACGAACACCTTCGATCGATGGTCAATTTTTGTATCGTGCTCCGAGAGAAGAAAAAGAACACTGGAGGTGCAGGTTTCGATACAAGTTTGAAAATATGAGACCGATGGAGATCACGAGGGATTTTTCGTTGGTGGTTTTGAAAGCGTTAATTATTCACAAATTTCGTCAAAGATTTTTACTAGTATTTGAAATGATGGCACATGTTATAGCAATACAAGGGGTTGAAGATTGTATCGTTGAAAAGCAATGGAAATGAATTCTGTCGAATTGATCAAATTTCATTCTTACTAACATCGAGTGCAAAAAGGCCGCGAATTCTTTTACGTATTCTTATCAGAGATTTGTTCGAAAAACTGGAAAAATGATTTGGATAGAAAGAAAAGAAAATGATGGTTGCATTCCAACGATGCAAACTTCAACGCCATAGTAATACAGTATTTTATAAATAACTCAATAAATGCTGAAGACACCTGTAAATATTGAACGCGTTCAAATGAAAAAAGAAAACGAAGACAAATATTCCTTTCGGTAAATTCAAGGAATAATCGCGTACATATTTCGTGGCTATCATTTGAACCAATCGGATTTTTATTCAATCACAAAATGTACGTGTTATTCGGATCGATCGTATCTTAATTTAATCGGAAATTCAATTAAATGAAAATTCAATTAAAAGTTCGTATATAACAATTTTTATTATCGTTTCGTACGTCATGAATTTGGTCTCAACGATACTGCCCGAGCGAATGGATTCACTCTGTCACCGGCTGGCGATACCTATAAATACGCCTATCTACATACATGTTACAACCGAAGAATAAAAATTTATTAAAAATCGGAATGATAATTGTACAAAGAAATGATGCCGCCCTGCGCTTGTAGCGATCTTTAATTGAGTCTTGTGGCATCGTACTGCTTACAACTAAAGTGCAACTGGCCGCAAAGTACTCTGCGTAACTTGTGTATCAAACGCTGCGCAACGCACATCGTACGTACGTTCTTTAACGACTTAATTCACTTCGCAGCTTATTCAGCTTATCCGCACTTCGCCCATGAGAGTCTCCGACTCTCCGGCTCATTAAGTTATATATATATATATTTGTACTCATGAGAACGTGCAATCTGCGATACGAAATGGTGCGAGTTAAAGCAGCCTATAATACGCTGAAGGAAGAAGAAAACCAACGTTAATCCTCGTCGAGGTCACGGTCCTCATCATTAATTAAGAAAACGATTCGTGCATTCGCGAATTTACATATCAACGTAAACATCGCGTCTTCGTATCGAAATCCACAAAAAGTAAAGTCGATTGATCACTGATAAACGAAGGAGCTTCCATCATCCGTTTAGTTTTTAACTTCGCAGTAAATGATGCTCTATCAGAAGAATATGTGATTGCGTAACTTCAATACTTCTGTTTCCCTGTCCTCTCTCAAAAAGAGAAAACGAAAAAAAAATGTAAATTTAAAAAGGAACGAAACTAAACGTTTTTGTTGCTCAGAATAATTATTTTGATGAAATAAAATATAAAATTTCTTGCATTTTTGGAAAACAATTGTGATATTTTGAAACGCTTCAAGCGTGTGAATGGAGTGGATACTTGTCGCGCGTCATAACCTGTATAAACGTTCAATATCTACCCAGTGTTATTTATCAACACAATGAATAAATAATGCACGCGAGCGCGCCATTTGTATGCAGCTAGAGATATTATTTCTACACAGCTTACGCGTCATCTCGTCAAGTTTTAAAATATTTTATAAATCCGGAATAACATAAAATACTTCAGTCAGAGTTTCACCTCAAATTTCGTTTTTTCAAATTATCACGAAATGTGCTTACTGACGTAAAGAACATTTTATGTTAATATTTTATGGAAAGAGAAATAAATTTTTCATGTTTTCTACGTATATACAACGCGTTAATGTATTATTCCGTAACAGATCGGGATTTCATATTCAGGAAACGTCAATGTTCTGCGCCAGAAAAGATAGTGCAATATTCCTGGTGTGTTCCATAGAAGGGCCCGGTTAGATAAATCGGATGAGGCAAGTCAGGACTGGACCAAACGTAAACTCAGGAATGCTCGATCGTATTTCTCCACGGGAATCTAATGCGTTAAAGTCACTCAGTTGTGTATTTTGTATCACTCGTCCGTTACAAAATACACAACTGTACAGGACAAGTCGACGATTTTTGAGAATCGTTCAACTATTGTATTGTACATTTGGGCCGCGTTATCACTGATAAGAATGAAATTGATCCAGACCCAAATGTAAACGATGTTTGATGGGTGGAGTCGTCACCAGCAGGCACTCTTGATATCCAGGCTTGGCTTTGCTGCTCTTTTGGCTACACCCAACGTAATCATTCTTCGTATCAATATCTTCACATCTACCGAAATACCAGCGCATAGATCTTCGCGCAAACGCGTCGAAACAAGAATGCCGCGATAATGCGCTGCGTTTGTGCACCGTGGGTTCGAGTCGATGCACCATGATGAATATTGATGCGACGCTTTCGAGATTGCGCTGCTGCCTTGTTGTGTGCACCGCATAGCCAAACAGGAGCCCATTAGCATCATTAATCTTCGGGCACGCGAGCTACCAACCGATACTCTGTACTTGATCGAAAGGAAAAATGAAAAATAAAAGATAAACTTGACATTTTCACGACTATCTTATCCTCCTTGAAACCCTTGGGATCACATAATCGAGAGCTTCGCAAGAGACTCTGCAGCTGGCTGCTGCACCACCCATCTTCCTCTTTATTCTCTCCCTTCCTCCGTCTCGATTTATCATCGCTCGTGTATCTCGACGCCATTGACCCGTGCGATCGATCGCTGCATCGAACATTCCATTGTTTTTCTCCCTTTTTTATTCTTATTTTCGTCAATTTTTTTCATTCGATCTTGCAGTACGGAATCAATCAGCGTCCTTTCACCGACATTGTTGCTATTTGTAGGTAAACAATGATCGCACGGTATGCACACATGTGTGTAGTTTGATCTGCTTTACGCGAGCAATTTACGGATATCGACGCGTGGGATAAAACGTGTGTGACACTCGATTGGGAAGGCCGAAAAACATCGCTGAGAACGAAACGGACAAACTGGGGACTGAGGAAAACTGAGCAGTGAGATCGGAATAATTGCCAGCTATTAATCACGATTTGAACTCTGTCACAAGGCAGTTCAAGTAGATGTATTGATATTAATTTATAGGACACTATTCGAAACAGTACAACTGTATATATGTGGGTTCGTATTTGTGTGTACATATATGTGGATAAATATATACCGATGGGGCATTGTCCCATAAGTCATGAACGACAACAATAATTGGACGCGTGGGTGTATGTCGAAATAAGCGGGATATATTCTCGGAGGGACAGTGGACTGATTCGTGCAAATAAATAAAGGGTATAAGGTGAGTGTCCATTATAAACAGGGCGTTGACGCTGACGGCGTTGGAATTTTTAACCATTCATTGTATGACAATATAGGGAAGGTAGTATCTAGTCCTTCTCTCAAGCATTCGGCTTGAATTAATGTTATTCAACCGTTGGAAATTATCGTGTTTCCACTGAACCTTTTTCATGGCGAATTATGTTCATTTGGACCAAAAATTAACTACAGATGATAAGATAATATCTTTACTGATTGCAAAAGTTACTAATTTTAAGTCGAGGACCCGGAAGTAGTAAGCTGGAAGTAAATAATCACAAGTTGCAAACCGGAACTAGCCCACCAGAAATAAATAATTGAAACTAGTCAGATCGAAACAATTGTCCCAAACTAGTGAACCGAAAACTACTGATCAAAAATAGTCAAGCGAAATAGTAAACCAGAAATTCAAAGCAGGTCACTCCATAAAAGTTAAATTCCGAATGCAACCCATCCAATCCAATATTTTTCCTAATCGTATACACATATAATTATCAATAAATTATCAATTGTACCAAACGATCGCAGCTGCATTAAGCAAAAAATATGTTATCATGTTTTGGGAGCTGAAGTGGTATTTTCCAATAACAAGAACCCGAATATGAATTCGACACATGCGTCATGTATGGATGATGGAAATGATTATTCCAATAGACGGCACAAATGTGCAAGCCTTTATACCCACCAACCTCGTTTGTCCTGAGCCTCGCGTGGTCACCACGGAACTTCTCGTGTCCCCCGGAGTATGTACCGCGGCGAGGGGGGCTCCATCGCAAGGCGGAAGAGAAAGTCTCTGCGCACGCCACGAATTTTTTTCCTCTCCCATTTGTGCTTGCTTTTTTTTTAGTCTTTTTCTTCGACTTATCCTGATCGCCCATTCTTTCCTCATCGACTCTTCCCGGTCGATCGAAGCATACCGAACAACGGCTACCGGTCTATTTCGTGCAAACGCCAGCCTTTCGTATACGCGTGTGGGTGTCGATCGTTGCATGCTAGGTGCTTCCATTATCGGTAAATTTAGAAACTCTCTTTACGGGCGAGCGCGTCCGGTTTCAGAACTGCGCATGCTTTGTAGAAGACAGATCGACCTCTGAACAGGTATACGTACGCGTGTAAGGGAAAAAAGGTGATCTTTTAGGTTGAAACTAGTGTACGGGGTGGAAAGCCACCCGAGGCAACTTTCAAAGTGCACTCCCAGTCGAGAAACTGATATTGTTCACTGTGGACCATGATCGTAATTCAGTTTCAGTGCCAGGCTTTGAGGGCCCGTAGGGGCGTCAATCACTCGATGGTTCTCGGGCAGAACGGTTCTCGATTAGTATCCTGGTGGGTTCTCCGGTCTAAAGTTGCCGTTAGCGTTTCGTTTCGTTAAACGAATTTTACCTTTTTGTTCATAAAAATCGATATATATCAGATATTGTTAAGTAAATAACGCGCTGACGCTTGATTCGATTAAGAAATTTGAAATCGAAAGTTGAACTCGGATCCTTTGTTAAAGTCTACGGTCGTTCCGCTCGATTTTTCAACCGAAGAAGGCTGATGATGTGAAGGGGGTCCGAAAATTCACAAAAAATAAATTATAAACTTATTTATAAGTTTATAATTTCTTAAATTTGTAAATTTCATATCGATTCATAACGTACACGATCCAGGATTTTGTATGGAATACCATATCGGATGAATGGCTTCCAACGCTTTGCATAAATTTATATAGTCCCTAATGTCTTCAGCATTGGCTGAACCTCGATGTTTTGAGGCATGAGTCCGGATCGAGGATCTTCAGCATTCGGTAGTCATCAATGTCTTTATCATTGATAAAGACATTGATGCCCCAATCAATGTCTTTATCAATCCCCAATTTCTTCAGTAGGTACTGGATAGACCCCAATGTCTTCCGTATTGGGTAATTCCGCCAATGTTTTTATTATTGGGTCATCTCCAATGTTTTCCGTAATGGACGATCTCCAATGCCTCTGCATTGAAGATGGGCACTTGGAGAATATTATTATCTGTATACTTTTACATAAACGTTCGATACACGTAATCATACAACACATAATTTTATAATTATGTATAACCAAGCGTTCTTATACGTACGCGACCATCAAAGACCGGCTTCGGCGAACCGACTTCTTACTCCAAACTTGGTGACGGGATGAGAATATCACCTCGGATCCGCAAGTGAATCTCGTATGCAGAATACGTTTGGCGGTTCTTCGTTCGTCGTATTTCCGTGAGGGAAAAAATGGGATCAAAGAACCAAAGCTTGTGTACTGTGTTTATTTGTATCCGTAATCGTGTGTGAATACATATACACGTTACACGTGGAATCAGTTCCGCTGGAACGTTAACGAGAAAACGAGTTGGGGATCCTTTCGTTTACCCCTGAGCTTTTGCACATTTTTTATTCGGCCATTCATTTATCCTACTGTTTCTCCAACTTCCCCTTCGATTTGAGAATAAACGACGTGTGGGATATTTTTTATTTTCGATGTTTTAATCGAATCGTTTTTTCCTGTAGAGGTGGAAATGAGCTATTTTTTTCGAAATATTATAATTTCTCTAATATATCAAATGGCGTTGCAAATTAAGACGAGTTTCTGAAAAGCATTGCTCGTCTTTATTAGTTTGAAAAGAATATAACAAAGAAGGTGGATACTTAACGAAAAATATTGAGCTAATTTCCAGATTTTATTCAATGAAGACGAAACGCAAATGGAAAAGGAAAATCAATAAAAGAGAAACACCAAAAGCACTAAATCTTCGTCGACCAACTGTCGCTGAGCGTTTACAAGCTCTGCGGAATGATTCAGAAGGAAGGAAACGAGCAGAATGATTTTGTTCCATAATAATGTTGCCACGTATTAGAAAAGTACTACGAAATCCATTGAAAGTGCTTGAACGGTCTTGAAAGTCTTGCCCCACCCATGTTAATCATGTGGCTTGGATTCATCAAGTGACCACTTGTTTCCATCGATAGCACCTTACCATTTTCGAAGAAGTGAGAAAATGGCCCGATCAATTGATCTCATGAAAATTTAATCAGCTTATTCATGATGACATTGACGAATAATCAAAACATTGACAAAACGTCATAGAAAACGATGGCAATTGCGTTCAAAGAAATATGTTGAAGAATTTTTTGAAAATAAATTAGTTACTACTCAATTTGAAAAATCGCTAAAAAGATTTTTTTTTGTTCTCTTTTTTTATAACTCGCCTCCGCAAGTAAGAAGGTTCCACGTTAGGGATACCGCAGAGTTCTGACGCGTGCCTGTGCGCCGTTGAATCGTCAAATATCCGATGACGATAACAACAACGACACGGGGATTACGAATCGACGCACGCAAATTATTTTTGCTGTACGATCGCTGAATACTTAATATTGATCTCTACGCGTTTGGCTTCTTCAGCTAGTTTTTTCTACTCGTTTCGCGGCGCTCTTGAGGCGTTTTTCTCTATACTTTCGCATTTTTCGAAGTTCTGTTCACGCGTTCCGAATTAAGTATTCATCGGAGTTGCGTAAACTCGCCGCTGGATCTAGTGTACTGATTTTTATCGTGACAACTTTTTGAGGGGAGTGTATAGGTCACTGACAATTTGATAGCTAATCCTCAGAGAATTCGTGATCTGCGTTTGTTCAAACATTGGCTATTTTGATCGCTTTTATTTTCGCCATGCGAGGTAGGGAGAAAAACATTTTGAAAAAATAGACTGGAACTCATATATACAGCCTTGTTCAAAAATATAAAGCACCCTGTATGTTTTATATCTCGACAAAAAATCGAATATCTCCGCGAAAAAAAATAGTACACCAATTTCCCAAACAGGTCGATATTTTTGTTGATTATGAACCACAAATAACAATGAGAAGAAATTTTGGGAAAAAAGTTAAAAAATCAGCGACTCCAAAGTAACTAGATACAACTTTTGACTCCTTAGAATAAATGTTTCAAATCATAAAATTTCCAAGTTACGCCTCACGACATAAGGGTTTCATGTTACTTGATCACACGACAAAATATCGCACGATAAAATATCACGCGAAGAAATATCACGACGATAAAAATTAAAAATTTTTTATGATTCTTTAATTATATTACCTACCCCTATTAATATCAATATTTGATGAAACTTTGGTTCAATTTTAGGATTATGTTTAATTATTCAAATTTATACTGATAATATTAATCCAGTATAAATTTGAATAATCAAACATAATCCTAAAATTGAACCAAAGATTCATCAAATATTGATATTAATAGGGGTAGGTAATATAATTAAAGAATCATAAAAAATTTTTAATATTCCCCAGGAAGCCCAGAAACAAACAAACCCAAACGAACATATAAATACACACAAATACACGCAAACAAAACCCAAACAAACCCAAACAAACCCAAACAATGATGTTTCGTCGTGTGATATTTCGTTGGTGATATTTTGTCGATGATATTTCATCGTGTAATATTATGTCGTGCTACCTATATAAGAGATGAAAAAAAATTGTTTCGTTCCAACGATCGAAACTTGAAGCCTCCAACAGTATCTAGAACGAAATGTGGGTGTACACGTTTTCGTCGAACAAAAGTTAATCGCTCCTAACTCCAAATTGCTTTCTATTACCGAAACACTTATTTTCATTGATTGACTTTGAGCTTCCGACGTGTTACAAAAAAAAAAACTCAGTGAACGAATGATCATTCTCGCGTTTCAAAGTACTTTGACGTTTCGTAGATAAGCGACATTGTCTAGAGGCAAGAAAGAGTGAAGGAGTAAAGTTCGCGGGGTATCCGAAGCAATCATTCGGCTTTGATAATACCGTCCATCTCCGGTTCTTGTCGGATACCGCGAGGGTGTGGAATGGGCGGCAACGGATGTGGAGCAGCCCGCACACCTTTATGTAGGTCACTGTGGTAAGCTCTGCGTATATGGCACACATAACGAATTACGACACTGATGCTCGCTCACGTCGATCCTATTGACGCAGTGCTCTTCTCTCTTATCGATCACCACTATCGAAAGCAAACAAAGAAAGTCTCGATTGCCTTCCATACGCCCATGCACACACAACCACGCATTTTTATGTGAATTCTCTACGGAAAAATGACACGTTGTTTCGATCAACATTTTTTTCTCTCTCATCAAACTTCTATTGGAAATTCGATCTACCCTCAGCCAGTTTGCGAAATTTTGTTTCGAAGGGTTGATACTTTTTACAAAACTTATGCAAGATATCGAATCATTCTTTTCCGAAATAATAATCAGCTAATTGAAAAAATATTGAATTTGGAAAAACCAGTGAAATAGCTGAAACATTGTTTCTACATTTATTCACGTATTAACAAAATTTTGTACTATATACTCTGAACGAGTTTTTTTTCAAATAGATAATATTGGGTAAGACTTGACTAAGCTTTTTTCGGTTATCATATTTTATTGTTTTCTGATATAAATCAAAATTACAAAATAAAACAGAATTTTCTTGGCATTTGAACGATGAAAACTGCAAGGTTTTTTTTCAACGACGAAAGGTTAATTTCCATTTCTTTCGCTTTCATATTCTGATTGAATGGCAATTTGAGATGTCTTAGTTTTCATAATTAGCTTGTCGGTTAGGTTTTATCGAGATGGGTTGAAACTTTCTTGGAAGCTTTTGAAGATGTGTTTGTATTGGCATTCGGTGAGGTCCGAAGGCTTCGACCGGAGAGCACTAAGCAATCGTCTCAAACCTGGAACCACCCACGTGGATCGCGAAGCGCAGTGCCCGTACGCACCATGGCGTGTTTGTTTTCACGACCCTGAGCGCACGATGGAGACGGGATGCTATCCCTGGTTTGAAATTTCTCACGAACACGAAAGCACGTTTTATTTGAATGGAAAAGGGCCTTTTGTATGGCGAATGGAATGGTCGTCAGGTGGTAGTCGCGGTACATATACGTGCATCGCCAGGATAAAATTGATGTCACTTTTCTATTAACAGAGGAGATTATTTCGAAAATCGCCACGCGCCTTTTTTCATCCTTTTCCTGTTTGTGCCAGAATTTAAATTATGTTTAAATTGTCCGTGTATTAATATAATCTAAATGATGTTCGTGTATTCGCTTCTCAAGTGGAATCTCAATAAAAATCCAATATACTCGTGTGTCGTTTTCATCCGAGTATCCAGATGACCCATCGGAACCCAACCAGGAAGTATGAGAATCCAATAGGATACCTGGAATACCAGACTATTACGGTAGCTCATTAAATAACAGAACGATTGAGTCTTCGTTGCGTTTCGTCGGTGCTTCGATATCATGAATTTCAAATGCCTTTCCCAATGACGATTATCCAATATATTCACTATCGCGTTCACTATTTCATTCACAATCGAGCGTACGTTTTTTTTTTATTAATTATTCATGAGCTATACGACAAAAAAATGATCAACGAATCGACTCCTCCCCATCAGACGTTTGCTATACTACTGGCTACAACGCCTCAATATTTCCCAAGTGAAAAGCAGAAGAAACGCGTCGCGTATTCCCAAGGATAAACCCCGATTCACGGAGTCGATGTATAACGAGAAAAAAAAATGATAAAAGACCAGCAAAGAAAATTCCAATGTTACAAAGTTGTGTCGTAAAGAAGCTGATGCAAGACTGCGTTTTCTCGTTCACCGTCTCGCGCCAATTAACTTCTATGGGTACAAAAACGTTGCACCGCGAGATGCAGTGGTTGGCTATGAATGGCGTTGCATCCCATTGCTATTAGATATAGGAAAAAAAAATACTTTCAACTCCCCTCGAACCATCACTGACCACTCGCAGATCCAGAGCTTCATTATTCAATAATAATTTATCCACCTCATAATTTAGTGGGAAGGCCGCTCAAGGAACATCAATTGAAAAATAAAATGAATTAGATATATATAAAAACGACTTCCAATAGAAATACATATAAAAATTGAAAAATAATTGAATAGACTAGACTATAATTACCTAATAAGGCATTATTTTATTTACTTTAATTTCCAATTGATTAATTTACTAATGGAAGTAAAAAATAATTTGATAATTAATCATTACTTTAAATAATTCGATCTTTGCTTGAAGCCCGAAAAACTCGGTTGGATCTCTATCGAACGAACGCTCTTAATTATTAATTAAACTACGTAACATAATGAATTAATAAACAATTGCAGTAGTATATCTTTCCTTTTTTTCATTTTTAGTGTATTTTAGTGTAAAAAGGACTATTGGAATAACAAAAATATCCTGGCCCAGCCCTTCACTGCGTCTTTAATTGTAATTTTACCCTCCATTCACGTTTCCATTCTCCAAAACGTCTGGAACCTCCGGCTATAAATCTCCCTCGTAGCCCGGGATATCCCGTCATAAAAAAATATAACACCGAGAACAACAATTTCGGCGCTCCTTTTGGCCGTTTTGCTAAAGTGCAACGAATGCAATAACGAACGCGAGCTCGCCCATTCGTCACGTGACTCACGTCTCCACACTGCGCGGTCTCTCGCCGCACGAGCGGCGTCACATCCACCAACTCTCTGCGCGGATGATGCTGTAGCCAGCAGCCGTGCAAGCGCAGACTGGGCGTCTCGACCTCTTGGCTTTTTTCGCTTACGGCTGGCCGAGGCGAAGCCGGGGCTTTGCTTGGGTTTGTTTGGGTTCGGTAACTCGCATCCTGCGCATGGACCACACTGCGTCTTTCCCTCTTTCTCTATCTCTATTATTGCGTTCTCTCTCATTCGAGCATTAAATCTGAAACCATAATAACGCGCGCTCCGCCTACGCGTTGCGTTTTACTCTAGAGGAGAGGCACTATGTATCGGATAGAGGCAAGTAACCAAATATGGAATACCATTTTGTTTTTGTGTTATAAAAAAAAAGATAATGTAAATAAAAAATTTCTCTTTTTATTTATTTATCAGTCATTTAG
>JAPYZJ010004554.1:0-13394 GCA_030522765.1 Ophioninae sp. B BG-2022a | reverse complement strand
TGCGGGTAGGACGTGACAGAAAAAGATGGAAGGATGGCAAGGAAAAGTGGAAATATAGGATAAATTGGAACTCGAGAAGAAAAACAAAGAAATGTAAACACCCACATGGGTATACATGGAATAAAAAGGAATAAAGGAACCCCCCCATTATTATTATTGTTACAATTTTTATTTTTCTGAAATCGTCTGAAAGTTTCTTCCTGAGGCATAGGGAAATTTCTCATCACCATTCGTTTAGAGAAGAAAAATTTTATTCAAAATACGTCCAACGTTTTTTTGGGTTGTGATATTTATTTTAAATGCTAATTGAAGTTCAACGAATCTATATATTTAAATCAATTAATTTAATTACGTTGTTAAATCAAGTAATTTAATTACGTTTCGTCGTTCCTAAAAATTTTTCGGATTCGGAAAAATAGCGATTTCAAATTCAAAACTGTTTTTCAGGATCGCCATTTAGTTTGAAAAATCGTGGTATTCTGAAATGTAAATTTGTATTTTGCACTTATATTTCAAGTAAAATTATTATTTTTTGTTTCTAACCTGCAAAGGAGAAAAAAATGGTTTTCCTCGATGGGTAATCGTTCCCACGAAATCATTGAACATTGCGATGAAAAAAAAAAGAAACGACTGTGAAGCAACGTCGAACGAAAAAAAAAAATTATTCAAATTTACGCACGCTTTCATTATTACGAGAATTTTATACGCCCGCGAAAACGAGGGGATAATGCGGTTCGCGATTTTGTATACGAGGCCCTTAACCATCGCCAATCCACCGGCGCCTTCGAATTACACGTTTCACTTTGTTTCTTTGTATTTTTTTGTCTTTTCTTTTTTTTCGAAGATGTTTTTGTTTTTCTTTCTTTCTCTTTATTTTTCGTTGCACGTATATTGGCATTTCCGCGGCACGTATATTGCCACGGTTGTGTATCTCAAACTGGTAACGAGGCCCTCGTGAATATAATCCGTATCCTTCGCGAATATAACGCGCGCAAGTGATCGAGCGCGTGCGAGAGTGCGTTAAAAAGCTTCGGGCGACTTCTTCGACGAGGGAGTATAGCAGTTCACATATAATATGAATAAATACGCACACGCGTCCGCTGATATACGGGGTGTCCCAAATTATTAATATTAATATTAATTTAATTAATATTAATTTTATTAATATTAATATTATTAATATTAATTTAACGACAAAAATCTTTGGTCAAAAGGTAAGTTTTCATTTTTTCCAAAAATCGACTCCAATTAAAAAGAAAGACCGTTTTTTTTTCACGTTGAAAAAAAATTATTATTAACGTTTCTTATATTTATTATTAACAATAACGTCATTATGATTCACAAAGTCCGTTATTTTATTTAAAAACGTTCGTTATCATATTTACAAAAAAGCAAAAGAAAAATATCTTTATTGAAATTTAAAGTATTCCTCGGTTATTTCTAAAAACGAACGTCAAATCTCGTTAAATTAACAACGATATTAATGTTAATATCATTATGTATTGTCCGTTCTACATACGTATTTATATTTATTATTAACAATAGCGTTATTATGTCTAGAAAAAATCCATTTTTTTAATTAAAAAACGTTAGTGACCATATTTAAAAAAAAGCGAAAAAATTATCTTTATTGCAATTCGAAGTATTTTTCGGTTATTTCCAAAAACGACCGTCAAATCTCGTTTCATTAACGTCGACATTAATTTTAATATCATCATGTATTGTCCGTTCTACATACGTATTTATATTTATTATTAACAATAACGTTATTATGGCTCGAAAAAATCCATTTGTTTTTCTTTAAAAACGTATGTTATCATACTTAAAAAAAGCAAAAAAAAAATCTTTATCGCCATTCGAAGTATTCCTGAGTTATTTCTAAAAACGAACGTCAAATCTCGTTTAATTAACGACGAGATAAATGTTAATATCGTCATGTATTGTCCACCTCGAAATCGTAAAAGTTTCGTAAAAAACCTCAATCGATCTTACTTTATTTCCACGATTTATTTGGAGTGTGCAAATAAAGGGAGACACCCTGTATGTATTAGTAAAATGATATGCGTCTCCTCTCATGGTCCAACTAACGAGCTGAATTAATTTATACGCCATTGAACGTTGCGTTGTTGCAAAACCACTTTTTGCAAGCGTATATATATTTTTATATACATATGTATACACATGTACATATATATGCATATATTAATGTGTGTTTTCGTATGGCCCTGGTTTTCTCAGAATCATTGCTCTTCCAATTTAAACGTGTGCACTAAAATATATTGGCCATATCCGAAACACCCAAAGCAAATGCTTCTTTTTTACTTCCCAAAAAAGGAAAATGATCAGCAGAGATAATCAAGTATAACTGGCAAGTCGTAACGATTGGCCACCAAAAAATGAATGTATTCGATTTTTTTCATAAAACTTGCAAATATTGGATAAACCTGATTGGTGTCGTATTCCAGTAACCAGAAAAAGATATTCATAATATCAAAAGTAACCCCTTAAGCCCTAACCCCTTAACAAATTTTTTTTCCAATTATAAAATTTATTCTAACCCCTCAACGGCACATATACGATCGACGTAACCTCACAAATTATCAGAATTAATTTTGTTCCTGGCGGTTGAATTTTCACGAAAAAATTCGAGCGTCAATCACCAAGGCGATTTTTTTAAATATTGCATATTTTTAACGGGAAACAAAAGTATCAAACCCTACGTATACGAATTCTAAAGAGCCTGATGCTCGATTTTTTCCAAGGGACTTAACCGTCTGTGAGAAAACTTGGTTCGAAAATTTGTGAGGTTATGTCGATGTCCTGCGTGTCCTTGACCCGTAATGGTCACATGGGGTACAGTGGACCCCCGGCCGAAAACTTGTTGCTATTTACGTTCTACTTTTATTGACGCAAATCTTACACGAGTATCTTATTAATGTTTTCCGAGTAATACAATTGTTTTTTTATCGTTTATAAATTTTAATATGGCGAAAAAACAATCAGAAAGAAAGAACAAAAAAAACCCACTTTTCAATGAAAAATTCATATAAATTTCGATTTTTGCGATATGGGAAAAAACCTACGCTATGTTACTCCTGAAATAGTATATTTTCAAGAAAAAAATATAATTTTCATGAACAGCACTATTTGCAACCTGCAAGAAATTGACGTCATTTTTATCATCACCACCCATTAAATAGTGTTGGAGTAGATTCAGACAACAACACATGACAGCATAAGTTCGATTCTCAATCGACCTTTCTATGCTACATGCCTACAAAATTTGCCTGGGGTCCACTGGACCCCGAGTGACCATTACGGGTTAAAGAATATTCATAAAATTACAAAAACGGTTGGTGGATTAATCCCCATGGGAAATTCACTTCGGGAGCTCGAGCAGATTCTTTTTTTTTTAACTATGTGGTATTAGGTGCTATTTTACGGTGTCATTCCTGCTGATGGTGGCGAAGGAAGGTTTTGCCACACAATTGGCTGTATAACCGGTAAAACTCTAGCTCGCCTATAAATAATACATCGAAGTATCCGAAACACGTCATCAAAACGGTTCCCACAGGTCCACTCTCAATCTCACTTTCCCACTTCTCATCTAGGCCACATGGGTACACGAAGCCGAGCATATTGTCCGTGTTGACAAAACCCACGGGGGGGTCGAGTAGACTCGACCTCTCGTGAGCCTGCACATGCGGGGTAACATCCCTTAACCTACCATAGTCAATCCACACAGGTCCCCCCTTCATTCACATAGCCCCGTGCGAATGGGCTTGATCTTGGTGATCCCTGATCAACTTCTATCGTCTGACGACGAATCGTTGAACATCTTGGAACGAGAGATCAAGTGCCAGGCGAATGGACAATATTCCTGGTTGAACCATCAAGAAGTGTAGTTTTTATTGTACCGATCAGAAATGATTTGGAAAGCTAAAGAATTATTGAAGACACGAGCACAGACAGCTTAGATGGTAATTAGATTATCTAATTCGATATTTACTAATGTCGAAAGAACTGGATGAGCTAGCATGAAAAGCTGCTGAAAAATAGTGTTTTGTTTTCATCAACATCCTTGATGTGAGCTCTCAATTATACAGCATGAGGATCCAATGAGGAGGATCCAATCAGGAGTCCAATGAGGATGCAATTATTCCAATGACGATCAACATTGGAAAAACTTCCATTGGCTTGGCAACAGCTGAATATCTTCATTGGGCTAGGCTAGAATCATCGACTACCGAAAAGTTGACGATTTACAAAGTTTGGTAGTTTCGTGTACGATCTGGTCTGTATAAAGTTCGCAATGTGGATCCTGATATAGACTATTTCAAAGTTTCAGTTATCCAAAGTTCCAGTAGCTTCCGAAAGCTACAAGTGTACATCAATTCGGCTGAATAAAAAATCGATCAACTGTGTCAACTTCATCAATATCTTTCCAACCTCACGTCTGCTACCTTGATCATAGCTATGTCATACGTATCGAAAATGGTAGACTAAAAAACAAACCCACCTGTTTCTTCCCAAGCGTTCTTTGAGGCTTCCATGATCTTCCGTCAAACTGGAGCAAGGTTACTCCCAAGTGCACGGTCGGTTGAGAGATATTAAGCGAAAGAGGATTACCCACGGGACCTTTAGTGGGGTTGAATGGTGGATAAAGCGTCTAAGCAGAATGAGAACGCACCAGCGACTGGTTGATGATTCGACCCCCTCTCGTCTATCGGTCATCATCAGGAGCCACCCTAGCTGATGTTACAGTGGAACGCACTGGCTGGCGTTTGCTGCTGACGAGCGGGTGGGAAACCGTGACCACCATCTCATTACCGGTTCCCATGGGTAGAGTCGATTCTCCCGAGAGATCCGTGCGCGTGTACCCCTTGATTGTGCGAGCTATATAATTCTCTCGTGTTCTCTTTCACTCCGTGTGGCATTATGTTTGCCCCCTGGTCGCGTGTTTGCCCGGCACAGGTCCTATCCGCCATCGTCACGTGGAATCAGAAGTTGGATTGGGGGGTGGGAAGGGGGATGGAGGGGTGCATAGTATTATGTAATTGTATCAGGGGTTGCGAATGAAGCGACCATAGAGAAGAATATCCAACACTAGGATACGCTCAGTACGTAAAACTGCATGCTTCTGACAACCCAGTGCCTGTAACTTTCGAATGTTTGAAATCATTTCATCCCCAACGATCCGTCATCCCCATAGAAATGGCATTGAGTGTATCAGCGAGATTCTATTTGGGGTGGATAGGTCTTTGAACGTTCACCAATCACTGCTGAAGATATCTAGGCCTATGACGTCTCGAGAGGCGATCGTGGGATCCAGATGTGAGGTATGATCGATGATAACTCAAGGTTCGTTGTACCTGAAAGCTTCATTGTGGTCTTGTGGTCAGCACGTGACTTTGGAAACGTGACTTCCGATCGGTGATGATTAACGGATACAGAAGTATTGGGATGAAGATTCTAGGGCTTTTGATCTAAATCCTACGTTCCTCAGTGTCTGGATGTTCGTTTGAAACTGGGGTATGATTGAATCGGTATACCAGGTCCAGATTTCCAATGATCCTACCACGGTTTGTCATCATCCAGCTGGCGTTTCATCGACGAAGCCTAGAAACGTATGCTCCGTGACAACGATCACCCCATCTAGGCCCCTAAGCAGATCTCCAGGGACTAGTTTTTTTTTCTTTTCAACCACCCCATTGTCAGTCCTTAATTAGTTGGTCTAGGGTTACCGCAATGAGATCCCTGAAGACCATCAAGACCTACACCCTAACTTGTCTCTTTCATGACTGCTTTTCGTTGCGCTGAAGTTTCAGCAATTTTCAGAACTGATAACTGCTACTTCTGGATGATTATTAGCGAAGAAACAATGGTGATTGTAAATTAGTGATCAAAGCAGGCTGTCACGTGACTGGCTCCACGTTATACTCGTCGATAGCCAGATCAGTCCCCAACGAGAGACCCAACGCGTACGCCACTTAGGTTAATCGTCTAGAAATCCTCATGACGCACATCCGGCCTGAACGTCGAGGACTGAATCAACGGCGATGGGCTCTCGTACGAATCTATCCTACTCGCGTTTTCAACCAGCGAACAAATGATATAAAAGCATTGGTGAGAGGTTAAGCAGGCGCAAGTGAGACACACGTAATCGTATATCTTCACGAGGGAACGATAAAGCTACGCAATGGCCACTCGTTCCAATCGGAAACTGGTTGTTCCCCGCACCCTACCCAACGCAAATCCCCTTTCCCCTCGTGCATACGATACGAAAAATGTCACCGGTTACCCTACCAGTCCTTTACGTCCATGAGCCAGAATTGATTGCAATTCACTCGCTCGCACACGCCGGAAGTCCGAATTGCCCGTGTCGCTCTGATGGCTCCTTTTCATCTCTACTGTCATCGAAAGTTCTCATATAGACCCCAAACTCACACTCGTGCTTCCCATTTTCGAAATCCCATTTTCGTCGATAGGGAACTTAGCTTTGCTGGGAATATGGGCTTCATGACTGGCCACTTGATCATTTGATGGAAACGATCGAAATGGGATGTTCGTGGACTTTTCAATAAATCCTGATTGATCGGTTCTTCGGATGTGGCCTGGGAAGGATTCTTTGCTGAAGCTTTCCTGGTAGTGATGAATTTGTGCCAGATTCCTTTTGAGTGGGAACTTGTTGAAAAATAGGCATTGATTTTGCGGGAGAAAGGATTTTAGAATGGTTTGATATTAGAAACAGATGGAATCTTGAATCAAGCGGATGAATGTTTAATTGAATGGATTAAACTGGCATCGAATAGATAAATCTTGAATCAAATGGGTGAATCTTGAATCAGATGAAGGAGTATTGAATCAGACGAAAAATTTTTCAATCAGATGAAAGAATTTTGAATCCGATGAAAGGATTGAATCAGATGAAAGAAGTTTGAATCAGATGAAAGGATTGAATCAAATGAAAGAATTTTGAATCAAATGAAAAAATCTTAAATCCGATTAAAGAATCCTGAATTAAACGAACGAATCTTGACTCACATGAAAGAATATTGAATCTGATGGCTCTTCAATCAAGTAAAAAAATCTCGAATCAAATACTTGAACTTTTACCCAAACGAACGAATCTTAAAAATCAAAATTAAAATTAGTTCTTTCTTCCTATCTCAGCATCAATACCATAATTTCAAAACAGGCGAATCAGTGTAGATTTGATACCATTGATTGTTCTTCACTAAAGAATAATAAGAAGAGTAGTAAAAATAGGGTTCTAAATAAAAAAAAAGAAAATCAAAAGAGGCTTCTGGCGAAGGAGTTTTTCTACCGAAGGGTTGTACAAGTATTTCGGATAGCTACGAAAATAAGCTACGTTTACGGTCTTAATTGAAGAATGTTTCTCATCCAACACCGAGGTGTATCGAGGTTTAAGGGTGAGCTGGACAAATGTATATTTGTTCAAACAATTAATCGAGAAACGCGTGGCGATTGGAGAGAATCTCATTCCTAGTGAATAGAAATCAGGGAATTGCTCCCCTCGTCCTTGTCCCGAAGAACGAGGGGGTCCGGGGTTTCGCGAAAAATCACACGACGTTGATGGTGGCTGGTATAGCCGGTGCCGGTTGCAGGTTCGATAAAATCCCCGGATCTCGCGGTGCACGTGACCCAGGCGTGGATCGTGGGACCGTTTGATGGCCGCAGGGGGTGCCTGCTGAGTGCTGCAGAACCCCCCTTACCAGGGGTCGATTATATTGGCACGCGGCATATTGCAATCGTCCTACCGATCCCACACAATGACAGGATCCTCCACACGAATATGGACCCCACAAGTACAATTGAGTTTCCACGCTGATGGTTCAGCGAGGCTGATGCTGACTTTGCTGGAGACAACGAGCGCGACCAACCCTCCAGGAAACCAAGGACGTGAAAATTATCGGAGTCACGTTTTTTTGGCTGCCAATGGATGCCGAAAATTTCTTTCATTTCAACTACGGACTTTTTCATCCATGTGCAACGTGGAGAAGCTTTGTGATAGAAAAATCTGATCTTGGATGAGCTGGAAGTTTTTTGACTTTTCTAGCTGAATTCCTTTATTGATTAAGACCTGGAGGATGAGTTTCTTCATTGATTGGAGCTTGATTGAGAATGTATTTTTTCATTGATTGAAGCCTGATTCAGGCTGAATTTATTAATTGAACCCTGATCGAGGATGAATGTCTTCTTTGATTGAAGCCTGATTGGGGGTGAATTTCTTCGTTGATGGAAGCCTGATTCAGGCTGAATTTCTTCATTGATAAAAGACTGATTGAAGATGAATTTCTTCTCTGATTGAAGCCTGATTGAGGATGAATTTTTTCATTGATTGAAGCCTGATTCAGGCTGAATTTTTCATTGATTGAAGTCTGATTCAGGCTGAATTTCTTCATTGACCGAAGCCTGATCGACACTGAATTTCTCCATCAATCGGTCTAGTTTCATTGGGTAACCTAAACGGTAACATCTAAAATACAAAGACGAATTTTCAAGAAAATATTTTCCCTCTAATACAATTTTCAGAATATTTCATGAACCATTTTTTCCGAACTATTTTTCACAATCAAAAATCAAAAAGCCAAAATGGCAAATTATTAATCAAATATACATAGATAAACTTTGCATGAATTTCCTGTTAAAAAAATTACTAGTAACGCGATTTTTCGAAATAACTATTCGCAAAAGTGAAACCCCTCACGTACAATTATTGCCAAACTCGATTAATCCATTTTTAGCTTTGCCATTTTGTTAAAAAATCTTGTAAAAGAATTGGTAAAGATATTCAAGGACATGGAGAACAAATTCCATCAAATGGAACTCCAATTACATGAATTTTGGCTGTCCAGTGGAAAATAGTAAAAATTTCATTTTTTTCGGGCTTCAAATCGATGGCTCCCGATAAACATGAACCTGCAGACCGATAAATATAAGCGTATAAATGAATTCGTGATGGAATTGAACGATCCCACGTTTCGTTCCTCGTTTGGGTCTTTCGTGTTGGATTTGCGGTGCTGCGGGGATGAGGACCCGCATAGGACGGTCAACCCGATAACTATCGACATAGCCCTCGACCCGTATCGTTTCATTGAATGAAATTGGCCGTAACGTTGTAACGAGAAACGACACTGGACGATAGAATGCTCAGATGAGACCTGGGATCAACTAACCTTTCGTTTCAATGAGGATAAAACGGTAAGGTGATCGATGACGTTTCGTCTTCGGTACGGTTTTCGAGAATTTTCACATTTACTCATTTCCTAATCGGCCATACATCTTCCTTTCTTAAATCCATTGGAAATTGGACGAAACTTCTTTCACTACTTTTTTTTATATTTTTCTCCAAAATAACCAATTAAAATTATACGAAGAATTCATTTTAAAAAAGTACACACAAACAAACTTGAAGAAAAATTTGACCATATTTTTGATTATCCGAGAGCAAAGTATTTTGGGATCAAAATGTCCGAAGAACAAATTCAAAATTACGATCCATGATTCAACTTAAAAAATAATTATCCTCAACATTTTCCATTTCTCGTGTAATAAAATCAATTAATCGTTGCAAAGCAGATAATAATTTATCCGCAAAAAAGATATTTAAAAAAACAAGATTTTATTTAGTTTTCTAAAAAATAGAAAATAATTCGTTTTACCGAGTCACCTATTTGTGACTATAAACGAAAGCTTCTTTAAAAAACTCTTCTTTAAAATTGTTTTCTACGTTATTATATATTATATTAAATTAAAGCTTGGATAATAAAAATATTTTTCAACACATATCTATTTGAAAAAATTATTTCAGTAACAAAAACAGAAATATATATTGGTAAAATTCAGTAAATCTTAATTGACAAATTAATGAAGACCCATTCGAAAAATTGATGAGAAATCAACGTATGTTTTTATCGATACGGAAAACGTACTTTTTTTTTAGTATAAATTTTAAATAATCATGAAGAGTGATGGAAGAATTCTGCTCGAAGAATCCCAGAATCTTCAAATTCACTTATTCCCTAATTGGTGATGGAAATCTTTCCTATTTTATTTTCAGCGATTCGTTAGATAATTAAATTTATCTTCAGCTTTACAATTTACGAATGCGTGGGAATCGAAAAAGAATTTCGATCATTTCTTCCTCAGTCTAAAAAAATAGAAATAAAAATACTTTAAAAAATATCAAATTATTTATTTTTTGTTTAATTTTATATACTAGTTTACTTGTCAGACTTATTTTAAGTTAGTTATATCCATGTAATTATTTACACAATCATTTGCCGAAATTCTAGACTTTCTAGAAACAAAAAAAAATATATATTTTCATTTTCTACAAATATTTGAATTTACGAACGAAAAGTACGATGCTGGCTACACGGTAGTCCTCCCACGCTCCAGGAGCGTGGAAATTTTTCACCTGACGATGAGTCGTCCGCCCGGTTCTTCGTAATGAAATAAACGATGGAAGTATTTCTTTTTGTGCTGGAGAGAACCCTGCACACGCATTTCCTGCATTCGAGTGACTAATTCCACCCTCCACAATTCGAGCCACCCTGCATCCCTTACGATAGATGTATCTTTGGTTTGGGTGGGATGCGTTCGTACAATCTGTCAATGTCGATAGCACCCAAAGCTTTCACATCATTTTTGGGTGCTAAGCACTCTCACCCTCTCTCCTTTCCTCTCTCGCCCTATTCGTGTACAATTTGTGCATTCGCCTTGGGGCGCCCGTGTCGATGACGGCGAATTAATTGAAAATTGGTCGAAGGATTTTCTTTGTTTATGTCAGCTCAAAAATGACAAGTTCGAATTATACAAAAAATTGATTAAGTTTCTAAATATTCAAGAAATGCAAAAATACCTTGAAGCTTGTTTGGAAGTATTTTTATTTATTAAATATTAATAAAGAGTTTTTTCAATCAATTAATTAACTGAAAATTGCATAAAGGGATTTCTGTACTTTGTTTATGTCACTTCAAAAATAGTAAGTTCGAACTTTACAAAAAATTGATTGGGTTTAGGACATTCAGAGGGTTAAAAATACCTTGAAGCTTGTTTGAAAGTATTTTTATTTGTTAAATGTTAATAAAGGGTTTTGATCAATGAATTAATTGAAAATTGGATGAAGGGGTTTCTATACTTTGTTCATGGCAGTTCAAAATTGATAAGTTCAAATCATACAAAAATATGATTGGGGTTTGAGTCATTGAGAGGGTCAAAGATACCTTGAAGCTTATTTTAAGAAATTTGTATGGTTTACATATTTATAAAGGGATTTAATTAATGAATTAATTAAAAATTGGACGAAGGGGTTTCAATACATTGCTCACGTTAGTTAAAAAATTATAACTTGAACAGAAGAAAAGGTGAGAATTTCATAGATTTATTTTAAGCTGAATCATGCATATTGTAATATTTTTAAAAAATGTTTGTAAAATTTTACACATTTAAGGAGTTTCGAGGAGAGAGAATCATTGATTTTGTTTTTTGTATTTTGCCGAAATTCAAGTCGAATGAAAGCTTGTAAAAATGAAACTTTGTTTTTCAGTTTGATATATACAAAAAAATGATTGGATTTTAAGACATTGCAAGGGTCAAAGAAACCTTGAAGCTTATTTTAAAGAATTTTTAAGTTTTAAATATTAATAAAGGGATTTAATTAATTAATTAATTAAGAGACGATTAGACGAAGGGGTTTCTATACTTTGTTTACGTTAGTTAAAAAATGATAACCTGAAAACAAGAAAAGGTGAGAATTTCATCGATTTTTTTTACGCTGAATCATGCATATTGCAATTTTTTAAAAGAATGTTTATAAAATTTCACACATTTAAGTATTTTCGAAGAGGTCGAATCATCGATTTTTGGTTTTTCATTTTGCTGAAATTCAAGTTGAAAAAAAGCTCGTAAAAATGAAATTTTATTTTGCAGTTAATGATTTGACGAATTTTCACCCGTTGAGTTTCAGCCCTGAGGCTGAGGCTCATTAAAATATGACGTTTGGATGTTGTCGTTTGGTCTTTTGAGCCGTTCTCTCGAGAACAATGAGAATATAGGCGAAGCGAAATAATAGCCTACCAAACTCGCTTTCCCGTTACCGTTAATATTAACTTTCTCAAACGTAACGAGCGAAGAGAGAGAGAGGGAGAGATAGAGAGTTTGTTGCTCTTTGCACCATATTGTATTCTCCATATTTCGTTGTCGCCAATCCGTACAACGAGTATTCCATTATACGTACAAGGAAAAAGGAATATTTCTAATCTCTTACAATAAGTTGCTCGTCTTTTTTTTCACACTTGTCGAAACAAACTCATTGATTTCGAAGATCTGAAAATTATTCAATGTGTTAATGAGCGGATGTAAAAAAATCACAAAAATTTGTAGGAGTTTGAGGATTGGTAGTGCTGTATAGAACTATCATTCATGAATTATTAAAAAAAATTTAATGAAGTAATATGTAGTATGAATTTATCAGGGTTATTGGAACGAATGGAATCCAGATTCTCAACATATCAAGATGTTTGATCAAACGAATGATTATGCTGAGTTTTTAATAGATTCATCGCGCGTTTGCTAATGAATTTACAAAATAGGTAAAGTTTTTTTTTTAAGAGTTAATTAGCAATCTTTGGAAAATTTAAGGTGTGACGAGTTTTTGGGTAATTATTAATAATCATTATGTTTTCGGGGTATTATTAATGATCGTTTTCGGTTTTCGAACGTGTGTTCGTTGGAAAATGTTATCATTGGAAAATCGCATTGTTAAAAAAACATGAGTGTTGGAAAGCTTCATCGTTGGAAAACGTCATAATTGGAAAACGACATGGTTGAAAAACATCGCCGTTTAAAAATATCCTCCTTGAAAATGATCATGATTGGAATATATCATCACTGGAAATCATTATAATTGGAAAATGTCATCGTTGGAAAACATCGTCGTTGAAAAATGTCATTATTAGAAAATGTCGCCGTTGATAAATATCGTCATAGAAAAATGTCGTTATTAGAAATCATCATAATCGGAAAACGTCATTGTTGGAAAAAGCCATCATTAGAATCATCATCATTGGAAACCGTCATAATCGGAAAACGACATCGTTCGAAAATGTCATAATTGGAAAACATCGTCCTTGAAAAATGCCATATATAGAAAACGTCGACCTTGAAAATGATCATCATTGGAAATCATCATCATCGGAAAACGTCATCGTTGGAAAATGTCATAATTGGAAAACATCGTCGTTAAAAAAAGTCATCACTAGAAAATCTCGTCGTTGATAAATATCGTCCTTGAAAATTATATCATTAGGAATCATCATCATCGAAAAATGTCATTCTTCGAAAGCTTCATTGTTGGAAAAAGTCAT
>JAPYZJ010004553.1:0-13399 GCA_030522765.1 Ophioninae sp. B BG-2022a | reverse complement strand
CCTAAAGCTCATGTCAGCAAAAGGTTCACGAAATTTGTTTGGGTTTGCTCGAGTTCATTAGTTTGCTTTAAAACCCTTGATTTTAAACAAACCCAAACAAACCCCAAAAATTTCCAAAATTTGTCGTATCGGAAATCCAAATTCGGGATTTTGAGTTTTCTGGTCATTCAATGTTTGGGTTTCCTACCCCACCCCAAACTTCGAGCAACAATTCGTGATCCAAGCATCGCTTCTCTCCACTCTGAGTGAATATTCTTGTATATGTCCGTTTCCTTTATTTTTCATTGTTTTCTTTTTTTATCGAAGTATTTTTCATGCCAGAACGGACCGGAAAAAAGTATGTTCGAATAAAAGTTCAAATCGTTTCGCGGCTGCGGTATACTCGACGAAGTATAAGTCTCCGTGGGTTCACAGCTTCGCGATCTGGAGGGTGCTGCATGCAACTTTTGAGAAAAGGCGCAAACTTTTTATCTCTCGCTTCAATGATTTCATCCCGCTTAGTCGCGTATTTTCGGGGCAACACGATCGTCGGTAAAGTGGATATACACCAGAAAAGATGAATGACAAAACGAAAGGTTTTAAGAAAATGTAAGAGAAAAAAAAATAAAAAAAGAGAGTATTATAAAAATAAGTAACAACTTCTCTATTCGGTTGCGATTGAGGTAAAATGAAGATTATATATAGAGATTAGGGTAATTGAAAAAAAAAACAATTTTTTTAAAACTGTTTTATCAATAGTTGCAGTAAAATAAAATAAAACGATAAGGTAGTACTGATAAGATATTACTGAAAGGACCGTTGAGCAAAAAGCTAGTCGGAAATAGGAAAAACGTGGGTTTACAATTCTAGATCTTGACGTACACGTTTAGCAATTAGTCAATTTAATAGATAATAAATTAACGGTTATAAATGTTATTTTTTCATATTTCGTTGGCGAGTTGTCAAAATGAAAAACAGGAAGCAAAATTTTCTCCATGTTATGAGCATGGACAACAGAAAATCGC
Organism: Ophioninae sp. B BG-2022a; assembly: GCA_030522765.1. Classification (NCBI taxonomy): domain Eukaryota; kingdom Metazoa; phylum Arthropoda; class Insecta; order Hymenoptera; family Ichneumonidae; species Ophioninae sp. B BG-2022a. The sequence goes on along the minus strand of JAPYZJ010004553.1, from coordinate 12,395 downwards.
GATGCAAGACACCTTAATGTTAATATTAAAGGCTAATTTTTATGTAATTTTGACCTTCACATATATCTTGATTGAAAAAAAGCCACCAAATTTTTTAAAACGTGGCCTGAGTATTAATTTTTTTTAACGAGGACTGATTTTTACAGTGAAAAGGCATTAAATTCTTTATACAGGGTGTCCCACGAAGAAATGTCGTTCGTCAAATGGTTCGGAGATAAAATTCTGAGTCTGTGTACGTGTGTGTATTCCATCTTTCCATTTTCTATCCTGACACTGATAGGGCATCATTTTTCATCTCCTTGTGCCGAGCCATCGCTATCATCAACCTGCAGCAAGACAATTTTTCAAGCTCGAACTCCTGTACTCTTTGCAGCTTACGTGATGAGCTGAAACACGATATCGGGCCAATACGATGGCGAGGACAAAACGGTTCCTTCCATCTGCCTGCCGCATACTTCATATTCTGGACTTTCTTCCTCCGGAGGTCGATATATGGTAAACTGAGAATATCGATTTTATGCAAGCTGCTGATATCAGTGTACGCACGTGGATATAAAATGATAGCGCGATGGAAAAGCTCATGAAAAAACATCGATCCGTGAAAGTACGTTAACTGCTTCGAGAACTAACACCGTTTGATGGAACAGGAAATAAAGTCAATCGATTGGCAGAGAAAATGGCAAAAGAAAATTTATCACTGAGCATAAGAAGACAATCATCATAATCATGATGACAATCATCATAATGATGTCTTATTATGACATCATCATAATCATGATGACAATCATCATAATAAGACATCATAAGACATCATCATAAGAAGACCAAACCGTGGGATCAAAGACGACGGCTTCCAGTTTGTCCGCGTTCTTGCAGGCTTGAATATGCAAATTTGTACTAACAATCCTCATAATCTAATCTGCCATAACGCGTGATGTTTTTGTACTTGATGTTTGTTCGCCCCGAGTCAAAATTTACATACACATATACCCACGAATACGTATTTTTGTGTAAAGGATGAGAAGAAGGAATTCCATCTTCGCGTGAGATGAAAGCGTCGGAAATAGATTCAGCGGCACTTGGAATTGTATCCGCAAAGAGTCGTTGAGCAAACGTAGACCCCTTAGTTTAGCTATTCGCGTAACTGGTCAAGAAACGAAATACCAAGACGGCTCGTAAACCGTCTAGTTGAAGGAAGAAGAAAGCTGGGCGAGAGCTCGTACCTCTAAAATATATGTACATATGAAAGGGTTGGTAACAAAACGGGCGTATGTGCAGTGAAGAAGATAGAAACCTCCAAAGCATTCCGCTTTTAGGATATTCGAGGATTGACGCAAGTTTCTCCTGGCCCCCTATATTCTGCGCAAGCTTCGTGGCATTTCATCCAATGAAATTGGCCTATTGGATCCCCCCTTTGGATTTAAATAATTTTCGAAATTGGTTCACTCGCACCTCAGGTGAAGCAACGATTGAATGTAGTCCGGAAACGTCGCTAACTCTGAATCTAGCCTCTATACATCTATCTATATCTCTCTCACTCCTCATTCGATCGCTTCGGACGAAACAGCGGTCGGAAGGTTTTCAACCTCAGCCCTTCCCTGCGCTTCATTCTTCCGGTTCTCTGCATTCGGAGGTATAGACGGAGGATTGCTTCCAATAAATTCCTAGACGATGTTCCTCGGTAGTCTATAATCCTGGGAGGTAGAAAATACGTCTATTCAGGGTAAATAAAAAATATACCATTCGTGGCCAATTGGTTTCGGCTATAAGGAAAATTGTCCTCGCGGTTTCACTTCCGAATAGGATGGTTAGGAATGACGGCAATAGCGAAGAAACGTCAGGTCAAATGTCAGAAATGACATCGTGATTCGGAATGTTAGAAGTAGAATCATTATTTTAAACGATGAGAGATGAATCGTGATTATAAACGTCAGAAGAAGAATCCTGATTCCAAACGTCAGAAGAAGAATCCTGATTCCAAACGTTAGAAGAAGAATCCTGATTCCAAAAATTAGAAGTAGAATCCTGATTCCAAACGTTGGAAGTAGAATCGTAATTCCAAACGTCAGAAGCAGAATCCTGATTCCAAACGTCAGAAGTAGAATCCTGATTCCAAACACCAGAAGTAGAATCGTTATTTACAAACGTCAGAAGAAGAATCCTGATTCCAAACGTCAGAAGTAGAATCCTGATTCCAAACATCAGAAGTAGAATCGTGATTCCAAACGTCAGAAGAAGAATCCTGATTCCAAACATTAGAAGTGGAATCCTGATTCCAAACGATGGAGGTAGAATCGTAATTCCAAACGTCAGAAGCAGAATCCTGATTCCAAACGTCAGAAGTAGAATCCTGATTCCAAACATCAGAACTAGAATCCTGATCCCAAACATCAGAAGTAGAATCGTGGTTCTAAACGTCAGAAGTAGAATCCTGATTCCAAACGTCAGAAAAAGAATCCTGATTCGAAACATTAGAAATAGAAACATGATTCCAAAGGTTGGAGGTAGAATCGTGATTCCAAACATCAGAAGTAGAATCCTGATTCCAAACATCAGAAGTAGAGTTTTTTTAATTCGCGAAAGCTAGCAATAAAAACAATACTTGGTATTATATTCGTGTATACATTGTTGTTGAAATGCGTTTTTACGTTTCCTAACAGTACAATCCACAGAGGATTGCCGCCGTTCATTTGCACACGGCAACAATTGCCTTTTTATCCAACCGTTCGTTTGTTCCATCTTCCCGCCTTCTCTCAGGTGCTAATTTACTATGCGTATCACGAGATGATAATGGCCTGCTGCCAAGATGATGAAGGAGAAAGGGAAATAGGGGAACTGAGAAAGGGAAAAGCGGGAATGTAGATTGCAGTAATGGGAGAACTCGAGCTGTGGAAATAAAAGCATTTATTTCTCCTCGTCTTCCTCGCTCTTTCTCTTTCTATCTATTTGTCTCTACCTCTGTCTTTCTGGTGGCTATCAACATCTCTTCGACCTTTTTCTCCATTTTCCCCGTCTCATCTTTCGCAAACGGGATCGTACGTTCACTTTATCCTTTTTATTACCCACGACGAAGTCTTAGACACAAATAATATCTTGATTGTCCTCGAGTTCTGGAATGTGAAAACTTTTGCAAAATTCACATTTCCGTTCCGTCTAGACCGAATTGTCCATCTCGATTGACAGCATTCGAGACTCAACTTTGCTTCATACTGCGAGCAAGTATTTGTTGAAAATTGCTTTGGAAAAACTTGTATTTTAACGCGATATGATCAACTGAAATGAACAAACCCTAACATGGGTACCCATTTATGTACCTATCGTGTAACACCATCGAGATCCAATGCGCACGTGCTAATGAAAGACTCGATATGGACCAAGCCGCGGACTTGCCTAGAGTTTCGGCAACTCTCTTACCGAACTCGATACATTTGAAACAACCAGACCAGGCTCCCAAACTCGAACCCACTGGTCTAGATCATTTAACATTGAATCCCTTGCCAACGTCCTCGTCTCGAATAACTAGTGCAATCTCCATTTCTCTTGAGTGGCTTGGACAGTCCAATTCGGAGGTTAACAACCTCGGACACTGAGAAGCCCAAAGTCCACGAAACGCAGGCTTCGGTCAAATGAGGTCAGCTCATTGCAACAACACCATTGATTGATTTGACCCAAATTCGAGCATCGTGTCTCCCATTCCTAACTCTGGATTCGGATTTCGTTGGTACAGTACGCTTGTCCAGGCGCAATGCTGCTATGAGATTATCCTGGATGAGGGTTGTCGTTGAACAAAGATGAAAAAATATAGTGATCTTCGAGAACGACTATTCTCCAGAAAAATGGAATTTACGTTGATGGTTGTTAATGTAAAGCCACGTTGAATCGATGGTGTAGTGGAACAAAAGTTACAGTTTGTACCCCATGTCCGATTTTTCGTCAATTACAACATTTGTGATAAAATTAATACAGCTAGTTTAAACTTTTCGTTTATGGTCTAAACATGTGCTTTATAATTTTATCTAATATATTTAGGTTTCTCTTTGTCATAAAGCTTCAGAAAAAAATTGGAGATTGTTACTTTCGACCCCATGGCCAGAGCGAAAGTAACAAGGCGTGGGTAGAAAGTGACATCATATCAGATCTGCTCAATACTATATAAATACAATGAAAAACAACACAAGAGTAAATCAAATTATTTAATTTAAAGTTATAGTACAAAAATAATAAGCTTCCTAATTAAGTTTAACTTGAGATTCGAGTTTCTATCCAGTCAAGCATCGAGAAAAATGTACTTCTTGATGATTAGTTAATTAACAAATTAACGTGGGTACAGGGGTTGAACTCATGCGTGGGGGTCAGTGTAAGCTGACAACCAACGATTGCACGCTATGGCTATTGGACAAGGCTACAGAACGTTTGTTACTTTCGACCAGCCGTTTCTTTTATAGCAAAACAATAGAAGTGTATCAGCTGTCAAGGATTAGAAAACATTCCGTTGAGAAATTAATTAATTGTGGAAATTAGGGCCGTCAATTAGCAATTCGAAAATTTGTCCAAAACGCTGCATGGTCATCCCTGCGACTATTCGTTACTCGCTATATATTTACCGGATGGCCATCAGCCCTGAGTAAATTCCCATCTAACGAATCGTACAAAACCGTTAATTCACGCGTCAACGAAAGTAACTCGTCCAACTCGCGCGAATAACTGGCAAATACGGTTTTCGAGATGTTAGCACGTACACAACCCGAAAACTGCGTCATGACGAGCCAATGCGGTAGCGTTACCAGCTTCCTCGTGCTCGATCTCGTGTGCCAACCGGAAAAGTAATGCTCCACAGCAAAACGACAAACGTGGTCGGTAACAAAAGTGAAGCCCAACCGCCGAAGCATTCGTATCCGGTTGGCTCATTGCTCTCGTGAGCTAGTTCGCCAGCTAGTTCGCCAGTGTTATCGAGAGGTCTAGTTGGAATGCAGTCCAACGAAGCTCTAAATCGTACCGAAGTTTTCCCTCCGCATGACTCTGCTGCTTCCTACATACCCCTCTTCCACATTCAATGTCCCATACTTGGCATATGTCATATATATAGATATATACCCGTATAGTCTTGATCAAAAGTATCAGGTACACTGGAAGTTTTCTGTCCGGACAACAAATCAAATACCTCGGTGAAAAAAAATCGTAAACCTATTTTCTGAAAGAGCCAAACATCTCCTCTATTAAAGAGGACAAATCCAGCTTGGTTTTGTTTTTGTCTTTGCGATTTTTTTGTACACGGTACGTCTTTTTTAAAAATCAAATACCTCAGCGAAAAGAAAATCGTAAACCTATTTTCTAAAAGAGCTATTAAAGAGGACAAACCCAGCTTAGTTTTGCTTTTCGCGTTTTTGTTTTTGCGATTTTTTTGTACCCGGTACGTCTTTTTTAAAAATCAAATCCCTCGGTGAAAAAAAAATCGTAAACCTATTTTCTGAAAGAGCTATTAAAGAGGACAAACCCAGCTTGGTTTTGTTTTTCGCGTTTTTGTTTTTGCGATTTTTTTGTACCCGGTACTTCTTTTTTAAAAACACCAGTTTTTTAAGATTTTTATACTTCGCAAGCTCGCATGTTGAACTTTGAGAATTAGTAATTTCTTTATTTAGTGAAGAGTTCTTTGAAAAGGGCATCGTTAGTTTAGTTTTGTTTTTGAATAAAAAATGTTTGCTATTTTACTGCAGAGATGTCAGGTTATTTTTGTGTATATATGCATATATATATATATATATATATATATATATATTTCCATGCGTACGTGCAACGTATATACAGACAACCAATGACAACATCAGTCGGACCCGGGTTGCCTGCATACTAACGTTGCATGGAAATAGGTACACCTGAACAAAGTTACGTAGCATTCTATGCGAAACTCGACGGATTGGCGTGCAGCATACGTCATTCCGTATATATACAAGGCAGAGTAGTACGGTCCATAAACGCGACGGAACTCGTAATCGTCTTCAAATATCCGTTTCCATGCGAAATAGGACGAAAATATTTGGATGGAAATTGCCTTCCATGTGAAAATGAAATTTTCCGAAATATATTCGCATCACTCACTAGACCAAAGATACGAAATGTCAATGACTATTGATACGGTCAGATCTATCGCACCGCCAACCTTTTCTACGTTCGCGTCAATCGAGGATCGACTTCTGGAAAAATTTTTCGCACGTATTGTCCGTTCAAATATTTATAGATTTTGAAAATCGAAAAGTTCGACTACCATCTCGAAGTTTGTCCAGAAATGGGGATTTTGACCCAGTTGTGTGTGCCACCACTGACGTCAGTATAAACGAATGATAATGGTGATCGAATACTTTTGGTTATTGTGGTTTTATTAGCAATTATAGTTTTTTGCTAGTTTAAGGCAGAATAGGGCTAAAAATTAATAAAAATTTGAGGGTAAAGGGCTAAAAATTAATAAAAATTTAAGGATAAAGGGCTAAAAATTAATAAAAATTTGAGGGTAAAGGGCTAAAAATTAATAAAAATTGGAAAGGATATTTCGTTTATAACGCAAAACTCACCTCTATCCGGAAAGTCCATCCTTCGAGGCTGAGAAGTCGAAGTGTGCCGTTCCTCGCGAGAGCATGGCACAGTAACCTAGAAGGGTGATCGTCGAGTGCCAATCGAGGACTCGCCAGATCCAAAAGCTGAAGACAAGGGGCCTCGGTGAGTGCGAGGACAAGGGGCATTACATCGGCGGGCCTCGAGGCACCGGAAGCTCTCAGTGCGTCCAAATAACGGGCACGTCTGATCGTCTCTCCGAGGCAGCCTGCGTCCAAACCACCTTGCAGACACTTCGATACGTTCAACGATCTGAGCTTGCAGTTTGGTTCCCTGTGACAAAAAAGTAGAATTAATGAGACACAAACTTGTGTCATCAATCGTCAAAGTTTTCATGAAACCGGCAAGGCTCTTCGTGTAAAGTAATTCGAAGGTTTCAACGTTTCGTTTCGTCGACAAGTTTCCCGTTATCCGAAATGTCAGTTCGGAATTCCAGTCTCGTATTTTCAGTGCAACACAAAGCTTTCCATTCGAAACATATTGGACTTTTACTCGGGTCGTCTTTTCGTAGACTTTGCACATGTTGCAAGAAACTCGAAAGAATATTGATGACCTTTGCCAAACGAATAAAAAAAAAATCACGTTATAAAAATGACAGAAGGAGCGTGACCTAGAACAAAAAAGTTGAGGAAAAGTTGGATGAAAAAGACAGAGTTTTACAGCATGTTGAATTCGTAGGAAAATCTAAGAAAAATGTTGGAACAAAAAAAATTTTGAAGGAAAATCTATGCGACGTTTTTCTTCTAATGCATCAGTTGTAAGAGGATTATCGATCTTGGAGTCAAGAATTTCTAGTCTAGCGAGACAACTATAGTTCAACGTTTTTTTTTTTCCACTCGTAAGACCATCTACCATGTCCTTTAGAAAGTCGCTCATCCATCCTGCAGTCCTGAACGCAATAAGAAAATAAAAAGCTCGCGACATTACCGAAAGGACGGAGAAACATGAGAAAGAGGATGAGAGTGATAAAGAGGAGAAAGAGAGAAATCGAGAGGGCAATAGTTGCCGGGAGGGAAAATCGTTGCCATCCGGCACAAAAGGATTGACGTGGAACATTAAATCCGAGGTCTCGTCTGGAAACTTCTTTTTCGCTGAGGATGATGGACGAGGATTGCGCAGGTGCCTGACAAGGATAGAAAACAAAAGAGAAACATCGGTACCCAGAGTTCGAAACAAGTGAAAAGTTCATTGGTAGTAGTTCGATATTTTACGTTCATACGGTACACAATGTTGGCGCAGAAAAAAAAAACAGTTTTTCAGCTATTTTCGAATTTATATTTAAATTAATTAATTTAAATTATATTATTTCGTTGGTGCAAAAATGTGGCTGAAAAGTAGCCGTGACACATACGGGTATTTTGACGATCTACGCAGCCAAAATTATTTTATTTTTTTATTTTTTTCTAAAGCATATAACTTGAAAGAAAAAATACTTTTTGTGATTTTTAAGTTTTACTACTAAATATTCTCTATATATCAACAGCGTTTTGCGTCACCAAAAAATACAACAGTGAGCTGCTAAAATTCTGTTAACTTTGTCAACAATTAAATGCTAATTTTAAACAGTTGGGAAATTGTTTCCGTTTTTCTCGGACGTTAACTTCCACCTTGAAAATTATACAAGATTTAGTCAACTGCACTCATAAGAGTCTGAAGATTAATCAGCAGCGTTATGTATTTCTGTTATAAAATATTGAAACGTGATTTCGTTTTTCTGGAATCGTAATCCAGGTTTGTTTGGGTTTGTTTGGGTTTGATGGGGTACCTGATGGTAACTTGATCTAATCGGCAATCAAAAATGAAAGATTTTGGAGGTAGAATTTAAAAAAAAACGTAATATCAATTAGTTTGATTTGTTTGGGTTTGTTTGGGTTAGATTGGAAAATTCAAAAAGAAAGGACCTGCGATACTAAAAATCTCGTGCGTAATGTACTTGGCCCAATATTATCAGAGGATAAAACGACTCGTGATAATATTTGCATTCTGCACGTGTGCGAAAGCAAAGTAGGAGGATTGTATAGAGGCAGTCACGCGATATCAACTTTGAATAGTTTGGATGCGAAGATGCTTCGCGAATCTTCTGAGGAAACTCGTTTGCATGCGAAAGGCAATCGTGCGCGCGAAGTGTTTTCATAATTTGAATAAAACCGAGATTAACATGCGAAGGGGATGAATTTTAGACATAGAGCTGAGGGTCGAGTCCGTTAGGCGATCAACTGGGGAAAGATACCTGTCTAGTATGGAACCCTTCGAATTGACCAAGCTTTCATCGTCTGTAATGATTTTTCACATCTCTACTTGTTTTACTTTTATCTAGCGGAAGTTAAAATTTTTGGCTCCCTTAGGTCTGTACTAAATTTTGTAGGAAAAAACATTCAAAGTCTTACCAACATTTAAAATCTTTCTTTTTTTTCGAAAATTCGTATCCCTTTTTTAAATGAATTTTTTCATTCATTGATTGTGATTTTATGTTTAGAAATATTTAATTATGTAGTGAAAAATATTACAATAATTCATGTAAGGTACCTGACCCATGTAAGGCCCTCTTTATTTATTTTTTAATTAAAAAAACTATGAACGTTGAAATAAATAAAAAATATTTATTTAATCATTTATTCAATAATGAACGTATTAATAATAATTTTGGTTCAGTAAACGATGTTGACTATTAACTATAAGCTTTTTAAAAAAAGCGAATTCTGGGCCTTATTCAGACAACTGTTTCTTAATAACGCTATATCTGTTGTGACTTCGAACAACAAAAATACAAAATAAATATAATCTTCAATTTTAAACTTACATTTTGATAACCACACGTATAGTACTGATAAACCACTATATCTAATTAGAATAAAGATTCACTAAGTGATATTGAAAACGGTTTTGTTTTCGAAAGTTTGTGTAAGTCGAAATTTATGGATATTTAAAACGTGGGCTTTATTAGGTTCTGGGACGTACATGGGTCACGTAACATTATTTTATGAATGAATAATATTTATTTATTATTCTATGAAGAATTGTCATTTCTCAAATATTCAAGAATTTTGACAATTTTTTAATATCCATCCAGTAACACCTCAAGGAGTAATCAAATTATGCAATTTCTTTCTACCCTATACTGGAAAAGATGAAGATTTTACAGTCTATTTGGTAATAGTGTATCCACCTACATTTCTGCCTGAAATCTGTCAAAGTTTATATTCGATCTGACCATTTGTCGGATCGAAACACGTAATAATTAAATAATTATTTTTCAATGCTATTTTTCAAACTGTTTTTCTGAAATTCTCCATACGCGATTTTGAGAAGTAAGTCGTATATGTTACGACAAAGTATTTCTTGTCATTCAATAATAAAATAATTTATTGTATTGTTTTATTCAGAATTTTTTCGATTTATCTAAAACTCTCTTTAACCCTAGATAGATAACCATGTTTGAGTGAGCATATTTTGGATTTTGTGTATATTAGGTTTTTGAACGTGATATTATGTCTTAGTGTATGTAATTTTATTGTGAGTAAATGAAAAACATTAGAGTTTATCCAAATTTTTATGAGAAAAAAAATTAAAGAACAAAACAAGTTACTTTTTACTTTACAAAACTTTACAATTTTTGAAAATCGATGATGATAGAACTCATAACGTAGAATTTTCAACCACCAACGTCAAGACAAGTTCCAACAGTTGAAATTTGTCATCGTCCATGAATTAAACTAATAAATTTTTTGTTTTTTCGAGTATTTGAATGTCCTGAAAAATAAGTTTTGTAAGAGTGAAACGAGTTGACAAAGCGAGGTAAAACACAGGAGAAAAAGCTGTTTTTTAATTTAAAAAACCCTCTTATTCGTTCAGTCATATATTCACACATATCCAGTGAGCGCAGAGGTACAAAGGGAGGGCGGAGGGGGGATAACGAGGAAGTGACCTACGGGTACAAAAGTGAAATATTTTAAATGTTTAAAACATGTTTCGTAAATGTATTTTCCGGCCCAGCGTGAAATCTCTGCATGCGAAGGTGAAGTATAATTTCTTTTTTTTTTTACTATTTTTTTTTATATCCCGTTTTGCATCGCGTACACTCAAGCACTGTTATAACTTAATTTCGCAAAACTATTCCGCGTTGCAGACCACTGTGAGCTGGGCTTGGATCTCGCGTTCCAAATGATGAAATTTAATTGGGAAAACCGATTTTTCTTTTTTGTTCGTTTTGTTCTTTTGCTACGGTTGAAATTAGATTCTTATGCAGAGCAGACCCAGAGGATATTTAGTTTTTGACGACTGTGGAGCAGAGCACACATATTTAATCATCAAACATAATCATTTGCTTTTGTTGAACATTAATAGTGAAAAATTAATAATTGTGAGTATCAATTGTTGAATTAGGTATTTTTAAGGCTAAACATCGATCTGGACTTGGAAATCCACGATCCTCCCATTTTGGATTTTTATTCAACTTTAAGGCCAGCAATCCCTTTAGAATTTTCAACAAATCGATTTTTTTTTTGCATTTTTGCAAAGCGACAGACAGAAACTTTAAAAGCGATTATCTCGAAACTACATTTTCAAAAACTCCTCGTGTTGTAGCTCCAAAAGTTATCAACCGATTTCGACGAAATTTCGGGAGATCACACTCAGTAATATTATCGGAAGGATATACCTGAATTTCGAAAGGTAGCGTGTAAATAAATACCTTTTTGGGGGTCAAGCATGTCGAAAAAATGGTCGAAAATTCGAAGTTTAGAGTAAAAGCCCTCCCAAATTTTCAATTTTGCACTTTCTCATCATTTTTCAGATACACCCTTCCCCTTAATATGTCAGTAAACGAATGACACTTGTTAAATATTTTTCTCATCAACAGCAAAAGAGCAGCACTTTTCGATATCGTGGAAAAGAGGCGTCGGAAGACCCTTAATAACGTCGCCATTTTGTGTATCATCGTAACAAAAAAAAATCTTTCCAAACTTGAATACTTCAATAACATTATGTCAAAATTTGAAAATGATTAGATAATTTTATCCCCTTTAAAAAAATTCTCGAAAAAATGCCTACTTTTCGGGCTGTTAAAGGGATTGCTGGCTTTAAGGAAAAAACAAAAAATGGGTTATAAATATCAACGAACCTTATCGCATTGAAAATTTCGTGAAATCCGGTGCCTTGGTGACTCGAGACATCGCAAGTTGGTAATGGATGCATCAGGGGTAGTCGATGACACAAAACGCTGTCGCTGTTTCTCTTGCTGCTTCCGTTGCTGTCACGATCACGATCGTTCGTCGGGAGAGCGTTTCCACTCCCAGGGCTGGGACCAAGACCGAGGCCGAGGGGCAATCTCGGAAGTGTCGCCGGTCTCGTCATACTACCGTAAGCTGTGAGAGCACCGCGTGGAAGCGAAGAGTAACAACGATTCAGTGGCAAAGTACCGAGGGTACTCGATGCGCATCCGCTGCTTCCTGATCCGGAGCCTGAACCTGCGTAGATCCGTCGATCGTCAAAAGATGTATGGAAATGAGATTTCTAGGGTGCTGGAGGACTCGATATAGTGAAAATCATGACATAATTCAAATTGATTACACAGGTCTACAGGGATCTTCCCCTCCGAGATTTGATGGTTGATACCGATAAATTTTGGAACGCTGAATATGGGAAAAATAATGCAAAAATTCCAACACGTCCAGATTTTTTGCTATTTGATATTTTTTACCAAAATACCCTAGGTGGTTTCAGATAAAACCGTATAAAACTAATGGTAATGCCCTTTTCTCGAAAAAAATTACTAATTAGCTTTATTTAGG
>JAPYZJ010004552.1:0-15929 GCA_030522765.1 Ophioninae sp. B BG-2022a | reverse complement strand
GGGTCTCAGATCAACCCCTGAATTGTTATTAATTTTTTACGGCAGCCAATCGGACGCGCCCGAGCCGGAGAGTCCGCATGGTGGGGGTACCGCCCCTCCTGGCACTAACCCACTCCGGGACACGTACGTGTCGCTCACCGACGTAGGCCCGCCTCCGGGCGCGTCTGATTGGCTACCGTAAAAAATTAATAACAATTCAGGGATCGATCTGAGACCCATACATGCTTATATCAATCGTCTTAGAATTTCACCCCCTACCTCCCGTTTCAGGGACGACGTTCTTAGCTGGGACACCCTGTATATATATATATATATAGGGGTATGCATGTATATATTAGGCTGTAGTGAAAATACAGAAGCGTGTAATAAAGTTGTCGAGTGATGAGAGTGGCTTGATAAATCATGAAGCTTTATTCCGCGCGTGCTACTGCTCTCGAGTTTCTCCGATGTAATGCACCCCCCTAGATGGTGAACTCATTCAAAACACATCGCTACACGAAGGTCGAAATCGTCGGCGAAAAAAAAAGGATCATTAGCTGAACGTTTTTGTTTTTGTTTTTCTATCAATTGTTTTAATTTTCGTGACTGGAGAGTTGTTTTAACGAAACGTTAAGGGGTTGGGGTGAGAATAAAAAGAAGGTACAGTTGGTTGAATGAGATCATACGAAGAGGAGGGCTCGATGGATAATGTAAGAATCAGAGATCGAAGGTAAATTTATTGGGAAAATAATTAACGTTCGAATGAAAATCGTATTTTCGTTAGTCACCAATATGAATAATAATTCATAATTAAATTCAATAGTTCCAAATTCATAATTAAATTCAATAATTCATAATTCATAATTAAATTCAATAATTCATAATTCATAATTAAATTCAATAAATCATAATCCATCATTAAATTGAATAATTCACAATTCATAATTAAATTTAATAATTCGTAATTCATAATTAAATTCAATAATTCATAATTCATAATTCATTATTGAATTCCATCATTCATAGTTGATAATTAAATTCAATAATTCATAATTCATAATTAAATTCAATAATTAATTTAATAATTCATCTCCGATTAATTCAAGCAGAACTAAAACTAAACAATGAAATCCGGACCACTAATCACCAAGAAAAACGCTCAATATCAAAAAAAAAATTCGAATGCTCGATTTCGTTTGGGTTCAGATTCTCCCCATCGTAGCTATCAAAATTCGTCGTCTCCAGGCTTTCCCCGATCGTGAAATCCATGCTCATCGTCCCGCCCTCGTATCTGATTAATTCCGTGTACCGCAATGATGAACCGTTACCGCGAGGGTGACCGGTGGTGGCCTCTGAATTTCACCGCAGAAACGATCCGGCCAACACACGAATATCCACGGGACGTCCTCTTTCATCGAAAAAACCAACCCTCGAGGTTGTTTTCGCTCGTGTTTCATGCGTTCTCGAGGGGTAGCGTTTTGCCGACCGTCGAGGTCGTCGGTAAAGCATCGCTCTACAAGCACACCCGATAAAAATACAGAATTCTTTCAAACCACCCCCAAAAAAAAATTCTGTCTTTTTTCCAATCTCTTTCTCTCTCTTTATTATTATTATAATCTCTCTTATTATTATTATTATTATTATTATTATTATTATTATTATTATTCTCTCTGTCTTTCTTCTTATTATTATTATTATTATTATGTCTAATTATTATAATAATTATAATAATGATTATTCTCTCTCTTATTATTATTATTATTATTATTATTATTATTATTTCCTTTCACTTTTATATTAGTTTAAGTTCGTTTTTTTTTATCTACAGAATTCTTTCAAACCCCCCCAAAAAAGAATTCTCTTTTTTTTACAATCAATTAATCAATCTCTTTATTATTTTTTTTCTCTCTCTTCTTTTTCTTCTTCTTCTTCTTCTTCTTCTTCTTCTTCTTCTTCTTCTTCTTATTATTCTCTCTAATTATAGTAATTATTATAATAATTATTATTATTCTTATTATTATTCTCTCTCTTATTGTTATTATTATTACCATTTCCTTTCACTTTTATATTAGTTTAAGTTTGTTTTTTTTCTAACTACAGAATTCTTCCAAACCCCCCCCCCAAAAAAATTCTCTCTTTTTTCCAATCTCTCTCTCTCTCTTTATTATTATTATTCTCTCCCTTCTTTTTCTTCTTCTTCTTCTTCTTCTTCTTATTATTATGATTATTATTATTCTCTCTTATTATTATAATTATTATAATAATAATTTTATTCTTATTATTATTCTCTCTCTTATATTATTATTATTATTTCCTTCCACATTTATATTAGTTTAAGTTCGTTTTTGTTTTCTAGTTCTTCTGCTTTTTATATTCTCTATTTATTCTATTTATTGTATATTCTATATTTATTGTATTTTCTAATTTGGCATCTTTCCATTTTGCCCAATTAGTTTTCTAAGGCACAATAAATTTATCAATAAATAAATAAATAAATCTCTTTCTTTTTATCGTTTTCTGTCTTTCGCAGGAAGGGGAGGTTTGAACCTTCGTGTACAAAAGGTTAGCGAGTAAACGGTTGGTTGATTTCTCCCATGTCCATATACGGACACATCAAGCGTCGAGAACAAAAGATCGTAATAATCCATAGGGATTTGATGCATAGAATAAACTGGTTACGCCCTTTTCTTTGATAGCAGTCGATACGTATGGAAATTGGATTATACATGGCGCTGTGAGCTCGCTACGATGAGAAATTGTTGCATCGACCCCCCCCCCCCCTCTTCGCCATTTCTCTCCACCTTCCATTCAATCTACTTGTATACGGGTTTACAGGCGTGTATATCCCTATGCTGCGCTTCGACGTTATGGGGAAATTATATGGAAGCTCTCGCGATCGGATGCCTGCTTTTACGGCTTGCCGTAACATTTGGCATGTGAGGTTAGTCGTGCAAACTGGGACGGACGCGTTCAGCCTGATGCCTCACAGGTCCTGAACAATTTCGAAATATGAAACAGCTTCCTCTTACTGGTCAAATATCTCGGAGCTATTTACCAAAAAATGTCTTGTTTGAATTTTTTTTTTTTTTTGGAAAGAGAAAAACGTTAAAGTTCGATATTTTTTTTTGGAAATTTTTAGATCGATGTAATCAATCTTTAATTATTTATTTTATGTTACGATGTAATTATATGTTAATTAATTGTATCGAAATATAAAATTAATAATTATAGATCGATTGTATCGATTTAAATAAATGTTTCAAATATATCGTAATTTATTGTTAATTAATTGTATCGTAATGTAAAATTAATTATTATAGATTGATCGTAGCGATCCAAAAATATTCAAAAAATATCATAATTTGTTATTAATTAATTGATCATAAATGATATCGTTTTGTGATATTAATAATTATAGATTTATTATATTGGTCAAAAATAACGAAAAATTTTGTGTTTTAACACAAAACCTTTTTTTGCGAAGTAGCTCCGAGATATTTTCGGTGAATATTAATAAATTAATTAATCAAAATGAACGTTAGAACAATCTGACATCTAATATGATCAAAAAATAGTTTTTTTCAAAAAATGAAAATACACATTATTAACAATACTCATTATTTGTTATTAAAATCAATACGTCTTTACTCCACCCTTAACCTTAATTCCAATCGTGATTTTTTTTTAACGAGAATAATATCGACCCCCAATACTATTGCCAAAACATCAATTCAATTAAATCAATTCAACATTTAAAATAAATTGAAAACTTTACACATTAATTAATTAATACAATAATAAACAACTAATAACTGATTAAACAAAACCGATCAAATAAATAAATAAACTTAATCCTAATTTTTCGAATGGAGAAAAGGCCCAATGCTTATCCCCCAAACAAACAAACCCAAACAAACCCAAACAAACCCAAATAAACAAATAACCTTAATCCCAATTTTTCGAATAGAGAAAAGGCTCAATATTTATTTTTTCCTAACCTTCTAACCTAAATCTCCATAAAATTTCAAACTTTTACCAAAACTTGTAAACTAATTAAATCAATAAATTTACCATTTTTTATCATTTCAGAAATTGACATCTAAATTAATTTATACGATAACGAATAATTGATTATCGAATAATCGAACAATCGAATTAAGTCGAATGTGAATTTAGTCGCGAACACGAAACTCCGTGTAATTGTTTATCGGACGTTTAACGAATCAGCTGTGCATAACGATGAGCGACAGCGTCGTTAAATGCGAAATATCACTGGTCGACAACACCTTTGCCCGTTACCTCTCCGCTTCCTCCATCGTCCCTTCATTAATATCGAGCTATGTGACGTTCGTGCATAAAGGCAATGCTCTATAAATCGTATTGAAGACTCGTAATACGTGACGCGGATAATCCAATGCATTTAAATTTCACGTCTCGCTTAAAGGGTGGAAGGTGGGGGAGGGGGGGGGGGGCTTCTGAGCATCGATCGATCACCACCTACTCTCCCAGTCTTGTGTATACGTTTATGAACGTTGTCTCTTTACGAGTTTCCAGTAACTTTCTACGGCTGGAAAAAATGTTTGGGTTTGTTTGGGTTTGTTTTTTTAAGGGATCGTCTCAGTATGAAATTTTTAAAAAGTCGTTTTTTTCTCAAATTCACAAATGTGAAAAATTCTCTCAAATTTTTTAATCGAAATTCAATGTTTGGGTTTGTTTGGGTTTGTTTGTGTAAGGGATCGTCGCAGTGTGAAATTTTCAAAAAATCGTTTTTCTTGCATTATCGTATAGTATAGACTGTTCTAAACATTCTCTTAAATTTTTTAATCGAAATTCAATGTTTATGAACGTTGTCTCTTTACGAGTTTCCAGTAGCTTTCTACGGCTGGAAAAAATGTTTGGGTTTGTTTGGGTTTGTTTTTTTAAGGGATCGTCTCAGTGTGAAATTTTCAAAAAATCGTTTTTCTTGCATTATCGTATAGTATAGACTGTTCTAAACATTCTCTTAAATTTTTAAATCGAAATTCAATGTTTATGAACGTTGTCTCCTTCCGAGTTTCCAGTAGCTTTCTATAGTTGAAAGTGATGCTTGGGTTTGTTTGGGTTTGTTTTCTTAAGGGATCGTCTCAGTATGAAATTTTAAAAAAGTCGTTTTTCTCTCAAATTTACAAATATGAAAAATTCTCTCAAATTTTTTAATCGAAATTCAATGTTTGGGTTTGTTTGGGTTTGTTTGTGTAAGGGATCGTCGCAGTGTGAAATTTAAAAAAAATCGTTTTTCTTGCATTATCGTATAGTATAGACTGTTCTAAACGTTCTCTTAAATTTTTAAATCGAAATTCAATGTTTATGAACGTTGTCTCTTTACGAGTTTCCAGTAGCTTTCTACAGCTGAAAGTGATGCTTGAGCTACTTCTTCCCTATAATCGAATCATTAGAAGCCTCTTACGAATGTTTAAGGGATCGTTTGAGTGTGAAATTAAAAAAAAATGTTTTTTTGCATTATCGTATAGTATGAACTGTTCTAAACATAAAAAAAAAAATTTGAATCGAAATTCAAATTATTACGGTCGTTACAGCATTTCTTATAGAAACGAGCGAGACATCTGCCCAGTCAATCTTTAAACGCGTTTTTCTCGGTATGGTGTTTTTCAAAACGGTGTCCACTCTCAAAGGAAGAGTTTTGAAGACATCTATTTCCAATTTTGAGAGAACATTTTTAACGTCATTCTCTATAGCACTATGACAGCTTTTTTTTGTGAAATTTTACAAAATGGCGGCGATTTGAACAAAAAGTATCGAATTTGGCCCCTTTTTTACAGTTTTTCGTAAAAAAAAATAGGAATACTAAAAAAAAAAAATTCTATAGCGCGATAGAGAATGACGGTAAAAATGTTCTGTCAAAATTGGAATTAGAAATATCTTCAAAACTCTTTCTTTGAAAGTGGACACCGTTTTGAAAAACACTATTCCGAGAAAAACGCGTTTAATTAACGAATTCGTCAGTTACAAATTTGTTGAATAATATAAATCAATTTACTAAATGCCAAGTAAATATTTAAACAATACTTCAAAATCGTAACTTTTTGGAATAAAAAAAAAATTGAAAATGTCGTTTTTCATGGTCGAAAAAAAATTCAGGAGAGATATGAAAATCGATCGAAGTTCCGGAGCAACGTTGTCATTTAAAAAGCCTCGAGTACATCGCAAAACTCGAACGATCTCATCGAAAGTTACTTAAGTTCGATATGATGGAACTTCGAGGACGAAGACGACTTAATTTTGTTGAGTGAGTTACCAAAGCTCCCAGAGCTCAAGTGGATTCTCAGCTTTCATGGCTCTCTTCGTTGCACAACGTTCTATTAATATCGTGTAATCGAGAAGCATTGTCATTTATCGTCCCTTCGCTGTGATCTCCGATAAAAGCAATGTGGACGACGATATAAAAAAGCGGAAAGAAAGTGCTGAAGTTTTCCTCCTGAGGGATGGATTTTGCGGTCGGTTCTGCTGATTACCAACACACGTGTCTTTATCGTCTTCGTTATTTTCGATCGATAGACTTCTTCACGAAATTCTTCAATTTTTGTTTTCGTGTTAAGAAATGATCCTAATATTGGGTTGTTTTCGTGTTTAAAAAAAAAGATCCTAATATTGGGTTGTTTTCGTGTTAAAAAAAGATCCTAATATTGGGTTGTTTTCGTGTTAAAAAAAAGATCCTAATATTGGGTTGTTTTCGTGTTAAAAAAAGATCCTAATATTGGGTTGTTTTCGTGTTAAAAAAAAGATCGTAATATTGGATTGATTTCGTGTTAAAAAAAAGATCGTAATATTGGATTGATTTCGTGTTAAAAAAATCCTAATATTGGGTTGTTTTCGTGTTAAAAAAAGCTCTTAATATTGGGTGGTTTTCTTGTTAAAAAAAAGATTCTAATATTGGGTTGTTTTCGTGCTAAAAAAAAGATCCTAATATTGGGTTGTTTTCGTGTTCAAAAAAAAGATCCTAATATTGGGTTATTTTCGTGTTAAAAAAAAGATCCTAATATTGGGTTGTTTTCGTGTTAAAAAAAGATCCTAATATTGGATTGTTTTCGTGTTAAAAAAAAGATCGTAATATTGGATTGATTTCGTGTTAAAAAAAAGCTCTTAATATTGGGTTGTTTTCTTGTTAAAAAAAAGATCCTAATATTGGGTTGTTTTCGTGTAAAAAAAAAGATCCTAATATTGGGTTCTTTTCGTGTAAAAAAAAGATCCTAATATGGGGTTGTTTTCGCGTTAAAAAAAGATCCTAATATTGGGTTGTTTTTGTGTTAAAAAAAAGATCCTAATATTGGGTTATTTTCGTGTTTAAAAAAAGATCTTAATATTGGGTTGATTTTGTGTTAAAAAAAAGATCGTAATATTGGGTTGTTTTCGTGTTAAAAGAAAATCCTAATATTTGGTTCTTTTCGTGTTAAAATTGAAAATCCTAATATTGGGTTGTTTTCGTGTTAAAAAAAAGATCCTAATATTGGGTTGTTTTAGTGTTAAAAAATATCCTAATATTGGGTTGTTTTCGTGTTAAAAAAAAGATCCTAATGTTGGGTTGTTTTCGTGTTAAAAAATCCTAATATTGGGTTGTTTTCTTGTTAAAAAAAGAAGCTAATATTGGGTAATTTTCGTGTTAAAAAAAAGATCCTAATATCGGGTTCTTTTCGTGTTAAAAAAAAGATCCTAATATTGGGTTGTTTTCGTGTTAAAAAAAAGATCCTAATATTGGGTTGTTTTCGTGTTCAAAAAAAATATCCTAATATTGGGTTGTTCTGGAAGTTGTCTTAGGTTGATTCCGGGCTGGTAAAGAGCCACAGAGATTCGAACGAGAAAAAAAAACGAAGGTTCGTTGAATCGAGGGGCATTCGTCCGAGGGTTTCCTACTTTCGAGTCTTTCGCCTCATTCGGTTATAAGGAAATTCCATTTCCACTCATAAATTGATTCTCGACGGTGGAGGACTGAAATGATGTTGGCGTTGAGAGACCACGAAACGGCTTGCTCTTTGTGAAGCTTCGCCTTCGCTTTAAAGTAATTCGATTACAACGCCCGGAGGTTCAAAGAGACAAAGAAGAGACGAAGAAGTTCCGGGCGCCCGGGCGCTCATTCCCGCCTTGAATTTATAAAACGGACGGCTTTTCACGAGTCCCGGGGCCAGTCAGCGCGTTGCTGTAACTCCCTTTAAAAAGCTCCGCTGTTTATTCGCGACTGTAAAGACCGGACCCGAAGGCACTTTCGTCAAACGAAAAAACAAAAAGAAAAGTTTGTTTCTTGGTAGCTGGCTTGAAAAACGTCACTTCGAGACTCGCGACGTTAAAAGACCGGATATTTTCCAACCTTTTTGAAATTAAGTGTCAAAAGCGAGTTTCGGAGTTTCGGGGAATCATTGCATGATTTTTTTTAGAAAGAATTCGATTTTTTATGAAAGAATTTGATTTATTGTGAAATAATTTGATTTATTATCAAATAATTTGATTTATTATCAAATAATTTGATTTATTATCAAATAATTTGATTTATTATCAAACAATTTGATTTATTATCAAATAATTTGATTTATTATCAAATAATTTGATTTATTATCAAATAATTTGATTTATTATCAAATCATTTGATTTATTATCAAATAAGTTGACCATTTTCAACCTTTTTGAAAACCGTCAAAAGCGAGTTTCGGAGTTTCGGTGAATCATTGCGTGATTTTTTTTATGAAAAAATTCGATTTTTTATGGAAGAATTTGATTTATTGTAAAACAATTTGATTTATTGTGAAATAATTTGATTTATCATCAAATAATTTGATTCATTATCAAATAATTTCATTTATTACGAAACAGCCCGATTTTGTATGAAACAATTCGATTTATTATTAAATAATTCGATATTTTATTAAATAACTAGGGTTTTTATGAAACAATTCAATTTTTTATGAAACAATTCGATTTTTTTATGAAATAATTTCATTTTTTATGAAATAATTTCATTTTTTATGAAATAATTTCATTTTTTATGAAATAATTTCATTTTTTATGAAATAATTTCATTTTTTTATCAAATAATTTCATTTTTTATGGAATAATTTCATTTATCATGAAACAATTCGAATTTTTTATGAAACAGTTCCAAACGAGAATAAAATTGACGATACAAGGGTGATTTATCGATCTATCTATTTGGGATCCAAACCCAAACAAATATATTCTACGCTCACGATAAAATTCATTCTTACACATTTAAAAAGAGAAAATAAAAAAAGACACTTACACCCAACCCACACAAACACTCAAGCGTTAACACAAAAAAGTGCCTTTCGAATCGCAAATTAAAAAAAAAGGGAAACAAAAAAGAAACGTCACATCACTCATCGCACTCCAAACCGCATAAAGAAAAAGAATGCACGGTTTTTGACATTCGCGTTGGGAACGGAAATATCGAAAATCCTGAACCACTATTTTCTATCGATGAAAAACATGAATTTGGAATATTTTGGAAATGAAAATGGAGAGCTTTTCGTTATATGTATTTTTAGGAGAGAAAGGAAGGGGGAGAAAAAGGAAGGGGGGGTTTTAGGCTTTGCCATGTGAAAAATGGGGTTTCGGGGTTGGGTAGGAAAAAACGAACTTCGATTGACCAGAAGGCTCAAAATTCCGAAACTACAAATTTCCTAAAGGTCGTGCTAGCAAAAACACGAAATTTGTTTGGGTTTGTTTGGGTTTGTTAGTTGTGTTTTAAACCCACAAAAAAAACCCAAACAAACTACAAATTTCCTAAAGGTCGTGCCAGCAAAAGCACGAAATTTGTTTGGGCTTGTTTGGGTTTGTTTGGGTTCGTTAGTTATATTTCAAACGCAGAAAAAAACCCAAACAAACCCAAACAAACTACAAATTTCCTAAAGGTCGTGCCAGCAAAAGCACGAAATTTGTTTGGGTTTGTTTGGGTTCGTTAGATTTATTTTAAACCCAGAGAAAACCCAAACAAACCCAAACAAACTACAAATTTCCTAAAGGTCGTGCCAACAAAAGCACGAAATTCGTTTGGGTTCGTTTGGGTTCGTTAGTTTTATTTTAAACCCGAAAAAAAACCCAAACAGACTACAAATTTTTAATTTAAGGAAATATAATAAGGATATTTGCAGTTTGTTTGGGTTTGTTTAGGTTCGTTATTTTTATTTTAAATCCAGAAAATAAAACCCAAACAAACCCAAACAAACTACAAATTTCCTAAAGGTCGTGCCAACAAAAGCACGAAATTCGTTTGGGTTTGTTTGGGTTCATTAGTTTTATTTTAAACCCAAACAAACCCAAACCCAAAAAACCCAAAAATTTACAAAACTTGAAGTTTCAGAATATTCAAATTCAGGATTCTGGCCGTTCGAAAGTTCAGGTTTCCTACCCCACCTCAGGGTTTCCGATATCGTTGGATTGTTTACCTGTCGAAACTGGCGAATGCCACCGTTGATTCGAAGAGAATCCGCGGCTATACCGGCAATTCCATCTCCGGGCTCTCGGAGTTGCCTGAGCGAGGCCGCACTCGGCGCAACCCCTGAATGAAGAGGACAGCAGCATCCCGAACAGCAGCACGCCGAGGCCTCGGGTTGAGAACTTTGTCGTATTATCCGGGTGCTTGGTGAAGTCGTGACGAGAACGGGCGGCGGTGCCGGTGCTTGACACGGGCAGCAGTGGTGCCCGCCACTCTTCACGCTTTCCCTTTTGTTATTTCGAGAACAAAAAAAAATTCAGTCCGACAGAGAACACACGGAATTGTGAGTGGGACGGATGCTACCTTGGATCTCTCCGGATCCATTGTAATCGTTTTTTTTTTTTTTGGCAGTGGTTTTGCAACGTTCGTGTATTTTATAAATAAATAAATATGAAAAATTAATAGGGTGGCTCGACCACGAATTATATTTATGTAATAGCGTATAAGGACGATCATTTAAAAGAATAAATTATTACTATTATTTGAAATAACAATAATCACAATAATTAAAAATAACAATAATTACAATAATTTGTAATAATAAATAATCACAATAATTTGTAATAATAAATAATCACGATAATTTAAAATAATAAATTGTTACCATAATTTACAATAACAATAATCAAAATAATCTGAAATAATAAATAATTACGATAATATTCAATAATAACTAATTACCATAATTAAAAATAACAAATAAATACAATAATTTCAAATACCAAATATTTATCATTAATTTTGAGTAACAATTTACAGTCCGAATAATACAAATAATCTTTATTTTTAATCAAAATATCAAAAATAATTTTAAGTGACAGTAATAGTGAGAAAAAAAATGTTTTAAATAACGCTGCAAAAATTCTTTTTATTTTTTTTTAACGAATCGTTTCTTGTTTTTTGTTAAAAATTTCTCGTAATAATTTTATAATACAGCTGTGGCGTTTTATCTTTCAGCGTTTCCTGAAGGGTCAAATCGATCACACCTGCGAGAGGTGTGAATGTTATTCGTAAATTATGTTAATGAATGGAACACGATTAGTGGTAAACATTACTATCGTGGTATTTGAGAAACTATTGTTTTAATCTGGATTTATCAGTTGTTATGAAACTTTTGATAATTCCGGTTTTATTAAATGGTTCACGGATCAAGGTTACTCCAAGGTTACGGTAGGTCATTGTTTTCCTTTTTTATAAAAAGATTTATCGTGGGCTTTTCATCGTGTATGGAATTCGACATATATCAAACGATCTGTCAGTATACGGGTTGAGTGGCGTGAAATTGGACCTTGAAAGGTTTTTGAAAAGGGTCAAAAAGGGTCAAAGGGTTATTCATCAATGTTACTAGATTGAGGGCGAATATGAAAAAAAACGTTGATTGATTCATGGGGTATATTTCTTTTTATCAAAGCTGAGCTAATTCTGGTTTTATTCATTTATAACTTTCGTATCAAGGTTATCCCAAGGTCACAGGGTGGCTTACATGAAATTAGTGTTTTGCCAAATTTCCCAACCCAAATTTTGCGAAAATTAGCAAAAATTGCTAAAATTGGCAAAAATTGCCAAAAATTGGCAAAATTGGCAAAATTGGCAAAAATTGCCAAAATTGGCAAAATTGGCAAAAATTGGCAAAAATTGGCAAAAATTGGCAAAAATTGGCAAAATTGGCAAAAATTGGCAAAATTGGCAAAATTGGCAAAAATTGGCAAAAATTGGCAAAAACTTGCAAAAATTTGCAAAAACTTGCAAAAATTTGCAAAAATTTGCAAAAATTGCAAAAACTGCCAAAATTGGCAAAAATTGCCAAAATTGCCAAATTTGCCAAAATTGCCAAATTTAGAAATTTGGCAATTTTTGGCAAAACGTAATTTTTCTGGAATTTTCCGAGGACGATTTTTAGTGGCTTACCCGGTATATGTAAGAGGTATTTAAAGGAGGCTTGATTTTGAGCTACAAGTAGTTAGTCTACGTTACGCCATACGGAATATCGTCACGGCCCAAATTCGCGATCGTTCATAATTCTTCAGAGGTAATTAGTGCGCGAATTTCAGGGTGGATTTTTTTTTGTCCCTCGCATCCGTCGTTTTTCCTTCCTTCCCTATTCATCACTGCCTCATTTGAAATTCCATTCGTGTAATGTCCTCCATAGCTCGCAGACAATTTTCTACGTGACGCGATTTTGAATCCGGCGAAATAATGTCCAAATTTCGGTGACGAAAGTCACTCGGTCTAAGGGTGTCCAAATGACTGACGAAAAGGCCCAGAATCGTGTAAATATCGATTACAATAAGTAAATATTAAATATATAATAATTGTGTACATTTATATAAAATAGATCATTCATAATAAATTTATATTTTGTTAAAATATAAGTGTTTCTAATAAACATCAAATTTATTAAAATTTATCATTTATATAATTATATTAATTCATAATTAATGTGTATTTATTGTAATCACATTTAAACGATAATTAAAATTCATCAATTTCTTGGATAGAAATTTCTTTAAATTAAAATTTTAAGTTAATAAGTTTTAAAATTTCTTTAAAACAAATTTCTTTAAATCTCCCCTTCCCAGGATGTTTCAAAAATTGAGTCAAGGCTTCGTCAAGAAGAGTTAGGTTGCAGTCTTGGAAGATTGGATACGTTTGGGTTTGTTTGGGTTTGTATTTCATAATAAATTGATATTTTGCTGAAAAATAAATATTTTTAGTACCAAAATATTAAATTTATTAAAATATATCATTTATAATTAATTTAAATTTAATGTGTATTTATTGTAATCAAATTTGAACGATAATTGAAATTCATCAATTTCTTTATGTTTCAAAAATTGAGTCAAGGCTTCGTCAAGAAGAGTTAGGTTGCAGTGTTGGAAGATTGGATACGTTTGGGTTTGTTTGGGTTTGTATATATTACAATAAATTGATATTTTGTTAAAAAATAAATATTTGTAATAAATCATAAATTTATAAAAATGTATCATTTATAATTTATTCAAATTTAATGTGTATTCACTGTAATAAAATTTGAACGAAAATTAAAATTCATCAATTTCTGTTTCAAAAATTGAGTCAAGGCTTCGTCAAGAAGAGTTAGGTTGCAGTGTTGGAAGATTGGATACGTTTGGGTTTGTTTGGGTTTGTATATATTACAACAAATTGATATATTGTTAAAAAATAAATATTTATAATAAATAACAAATTCATAAAATTGCCTAATTTATAATTCATTCAAATTTAATGTGTATTTATTGTATTCAAATTTGAACGATAATTAAAATTCATCAAATCAATGTCATTCATGATTCAAAAATTGAGTCAAGGCTTCGTGAAGAAGAATAGGGTTGGAGCGTTGGAAGATTGGATACGTTTGGGTTTGTTTGGGTTATATTTCATAATAAATTGATATTTTTTTGAAAAATAAATATTTGTATTAAATATTAAATTTATTAAAACGTATCATTTAAAATTCATTTAAATTTAATGTGTATTTTTTTTAATCAAATTCGAACGATAATTAAAATTCATGAAATCAAAGTCATTCATTTTTCAAAAATTGAGTCAAGGCTTCGTGAAGAAGAGTAGGGTTGGAGCATTGGAAAATTTGATTGATGAATCAATATCCCTCGGGAAATTCGATCTATGCAGCTCGCGATAAATGACGGTATCGTGGGTTATTTTTCACTGTATTTCCTTTGCATGACGATAACGGAGAGTCGTTTCGAGTTACCGGGTTGAACCGGACTCAACGTGCGAATCATACTTCGGAGATAGCAGTCCATATTTTTGTGTAATCATGCAGTTATCCTCGGAGATAAACCGGAAGAGCTTTTGCATTTCGAATCGGCAAATAAAATTGATTTCCCAGTGGAATATCTGGGAATATCTGCGATCGGGAATCGCGCGCCCTCTGGGTGCTCCATCGTGCACCATCTCTTGGGAAAAGTCGGGTGGCTTTTCGCACTCGAACGAAACTCAGTTGCCATAAAAATGATAACGATTAAGGGCTCGA
Organism: Ophioninae sp. B BG-2022a; assembly: GCA_030522765.1. Taxonomy (NCBI): domain Eukaryota; kingdom Metazoa; phylum Arthropoda; class Insecta; order Hymenoptera; family Ichneumonidae; species Ophioninae sp. B BG-2022a. The sequence continues at coordinate 1,434 of JAPYZJ010004552.1, read as the reverse complement.
GAAAAACTCGGAAAAAAATATTCGATAAGGAAAAACAAAAATTATAACAAAATAAAATAGAAAAATTTAAGAAAATAATAACTAAGTAATAATTATTATTTAATTATTATTTTGTTAAATTTTTTGGTATTTTTTGTTAGATTATAATCTAATAAAAAATACCAAAAAATTTAATATAAATAAAAATATGTAATATAAATAAAAAAACGCAATATGTATAAACTAAAAAAAAGGATGTACGATAAAGAAGTCTTCCGAGGAACCGTCGATGGTATCAGACCTTTTGGCCAATCAGGGCATAACAAAAATACCAAATTATTATATAGTTCTATAAATACAAAAAAACGCAATAAAAACAAAAAGAAGGATATACAATGAAGGAGACTTCCGAGGAATCGTCGAAGGTATTAGACCTTTCGGGTAATCAAGGAAAAACAAAAATGACAACAAAATAAAATTTACAAAATTTAAATTAATATAAATAAATAATAAAAACATTATATAATAGTATATATAAATCATTATTATATATTATTATATCTTAACAATATTATATAAAACATAATGGAAATATTATATAAATAAAATACAATTAAAATATAATTTAAAAAAATATAAAATAAATAATAATCTAACAAAAATACCAAAAAAAACGCAATATAAACAAAAAAAAGGATATACGATAAAGCAGTCTTTCAAGGAACCCTTGATGGTATCAGATGAGAAGGGACGAAGAAAGTATAAAAAAAGAAAGAACGTTGGTAAAAAATTTTCCACCAGCTTTGATCACTGATATTAGACTTCCAGCGTCCTCCAGGTTGCTGCGGAGGAAAATTCGCGGTGGGAGAGCTTTGAGTGTAAAAAAAGAGGGACAATGAGGAAGAGTCCTCAAAGACGCAAGAGGAGGCAACGTCGCCGTTGGCAATTTGAGTTTATGAACTGGACTGGGTGAAACAAACGCGAGACCTTCCTCTAGGCTCGAGCAAGAGTTTCATGTATACGAGCCCTCGAGCACTGCGTTCCAATTTCATTGCCGAGAAGCTGATCCGCAAGATCTCTGACCCTTGTGGTCCTGTCGTACTCTAGGTGGGGTTGGATAGGAAACACGAACTTTGATTGACCAGAAAGCTCAAAATTACGAATTTTTGATATTCCGAATTTTCGATATTCCGAATTTTCGATATTCCGAATTTTTTAAATTCCGAATTTTTTAAATTCCGAATTTTTGAAATTCCGAATTTTTTAAATTCCGAATTTTTGAAATTCCGAATTTTTGAAATTCCGAATTTTTTAAATTCCGAATTTTTGAAATACCGAATTTTTGAAATACCGAAATTTTGAAATTCCGAATTTTTGAAATTCCGAATTTTTGAAATTCCGAATTTTTGAAATTCCGAATTTTTGAAATTCCGAATTTTTGAAATTCCGAATTTT
>JAPYZJ010004551.1:0-15328 GCA_030522765.1 Ophioninae sp. B BG-2022a | reverse complement strand
GTCCAACTTTGAAATTCTGCCAAAAATCGAAAAATCATCGGATTTTAATGATTAAAAAAGCATTTTGAAGAGAAAATCATAACGAAGAGATTGAGCGCAAATTGGAGTGCCAAAACCTAAAGGAAAAACAGTTATCGACGATTCAGTGAAAAAACTTTTTTCCCCCAAAAAACGAAAAAAATGTTGGATTTTAAATATTTTTTTTATTAGTCGATTTCGATGTAATTTTATCCCCTGAGCACGAATCTACCATTCATTTCTCTCAAAATCCAAAATTTCTATGAAAAAATCGTGTTAGACGTTTTTTACGATTTTTTCATAGAAATTTTGGATTTTGAGAGAAATGAATGGTAGATTCGTGCTCAGGGGATGAAATTACATCGAAATGGAGCAATAAAAAAAATATTAAAAATCCAAAATTTTTTTCGATTTGTATAGGAAATAAGTTTTTTCACTAAATCGTCGATAACTGTTTTTCCTTTAGGTTTTGGCACTCCAATTTGCGCTCAATCTCTTCGTTATGATTTTCTCTTCAAAATGCTTTTTTTATCATTAAAATCCGATGATTTTTTCGATTTTTGGCAGAATTTCAAAGTTGGACCATCGATTTTTGCAATTTTTTCCATACATACCCCTTTGCCTCTTTTTTTGCGGTTTTTCAAGTGGACTTTCCGGGAAAACTATACGAGATATCAATACGAATCCAACGCCATTATTTAAGTCATGCAAAAACCTTTTCCAAACCCACCGAATGAATCTCCATAGCTAATAAGAAGCTCACTCTACGACCTTTTCAAATTTCGTGATTTTTGAGATTCGGAAAAGGGGCCGGGAAAATCGAAAAATATTTTTTTTCGTTTTTAAACTCTTAAAAGGGTCTATTTGATCGGAAATTTTCTGCTGATTACGAATATGCCCGATTTTTTGCCGAAAGTGCAAAATTAGACTAGGAAAATGAGAAAAACCTTCCTAGAATATTTTTTCGACATTTGTCCCTAGAACTGGAGAGTTCAATGCGAATTAAATTGTGGATTTGTCTTCAAGATATAAAAATACATCGTCATGGAGCTGCGATATGACACTAATTGTCTAAATATAATAATTATTTCGAGGCTAAGCCCGCTGAACGGGCGCGCCTGATTGGCTGCCTGTAAAAATTAATAACAATTCAGGGGTTGATCCGGGAACCGTAAATGCTTATATCAATCGACTAAGAATTTCACGCCGAACTCCCCATTTCATGGATGACATTCTTACGTGGGACACCCTGTATTATTATTTTATATATGGTTAAGGGGAATATTATTTTATATCTGATTAAGGTTTTTCTCGAGTGCTTTATAAACCTATTCAAACCCCTAGAACATTTCCTCGATCGCCAACGCAAACAAACCCAAACAATAAAACAAAATAAATAAAAATGTAGAAAAAAAAAAGAAATAAACGAAAACTTTTACGATAGGAACGGTCGAAAGGGGACGTTCCTGCGACCGAAAATTTTCGCACGAGCAGACTCCCACGAATGTATACCTATAGGTGCACCTACATAATGCGGATTGGGTGCAACGTACCGGCAGCCAGCAACAGTAATACGCAATAAAGAGTATGCGCGTGCGATATGCTCATGATTATTAATGATTATTAAGGCTGACCGAGGCGGCGGTCGAAAGAGCCGAGAAACCGAGACCAGGATATCCCCGAGGCTCTGGAGCAATGAATATCGTTGAGATATGCGGTATAAACTGACACCCCGTAGCAATAATACAGCTCGAGGACCAGAACTTAGCGATACTCCGAGAGAGTGATTGATAAGGCGCGAGCGACCCTCGAGAAATGTTCCCTTAATTTAATGTTCGAGTGTGAAAAATTATTTGACGATAAACTCGAAGCTCGTGACTTTGTGTGGCACTATTCTATTGAAAGGGTGGACTTCCAATAGGAAAACTCGAGCCAGCACGAATTCGCTGCGAATGACTTCAAATTAAATGAAGAATTAAATAACGTAGATTAATATATTCATTACATTTACCCAAAAAATCGTGATTTTCAAAATGTTGTACGCAATCTCTACTAGCAATATTCCAGTTCCTTCAAAATGTCAGAATTTCCTACAAAATTCCACAATTTCCTGGACCGTCTCATTGACAAACCCAAACAATCCCAAACCATTTTTCTCTCAACTTTTCTAAATGTTCTAGCATCGGTTCCAAATATTCTCCAATAAAAAATGTTCTAGTTTTTTCAATAGAAAGTTTCAAAATTTACTAAATCAAATAAATATGTATAAAAAACCAAAATTGCGAAATACAAAGTATTTACTACAAAAAGTATTCTCACATGTGTCCGCAGAATAAAACGAGTGCTCAGTCGAACTCTCCAACTCTGGCTATACCTGAATCGGGCTAAATTGCGGACAATCGCAAAGATTTATCTTCGGCGAAGAAAATTTCCTTTGGGTATGCGACTTGTAATAACAACGCATGCAAACGAGTCGACTTCGGTATATTCCGTCTTCCAAGAGCTTTCACGGATCGGAATCCACGGTTTTGAATCTCTTTCTCGCGGTCTCTGACGAGAATACACGTTCGTGGAGGAGACAAGAAATACGATAACCTCGCGCGCGCACTTTCGCGATTTCACGAGTAGACGAGGTATCAGGGATATAGGAGTGGAGTGACAGCCACCAATGCAGCGTTGGTAACATCACTGCGTTCGATGGACCGTCGTCGGGCCAATTATAATCCGAGGCGCGCGAGGAGAATCACGTAAAGTCTCAACCAAACCAAGATCGAGAAAGGGCCAGAAAAACGTGCGAGAGCGAGGAGGAAAGAGAGAGTAGCCCAAGCTGGAGGACGGGGCTTAAACATGGAAACGCTATCAGCACCGGTAGAGAAAGAGAGTGAACGAGAGAAAGAGAGACAGAGAGAAAGAGAGAGAGATTGCAAGGCTACTGTGCTAACGCGTCCTCGCCCCCTGCCTGATTGTCAATGCCCATCACGTCGGCAGATTTACTCGGGCGGTCGAACGCTCTCACGTTGGCCACGTCCTTCTCTCCCTTGGCGTCGCGCGCGCGCGCGAGCAACCTCCGTGTTCAGCCCTCCGTATATACATTCGTAGACGTCACATCCTCGCGGGTACTGATAGGTGACTGTACACTAACCTATACACCACTGCCATTAACAACAAACCCTGGATTCCAATATTACCAGCTACCTTAAACTTCCCTCTTGCTCCTTTTCTTCGATCGAACTTTTACCGACAAATTCATGCTTCTTCGAATTCGCACTTTTGGAGGTTAAGAATCGGAGCCAAGTTATAGAAAACCTCGACACCGAGTATGGAAAAAAGCAACATTGAAAAATCACGAAATATCGACTTAGAGAACTCACCCTCTATAAACTAAGTATAGTTAGAACTATAGAACTAACCTAAACAAACCCAAACAACTATTTATTTATCCCCAAAGACTGGCGTTCTAATTTTCATTTTTCAATGGTAAATATCAAGTCTTTGGGACCGAGGATATCACTGGGTTGATAACCGTGGGATTAGGTCCAGTTGCGTCGAAAAGCAGCAAGGAAATTCGATGGGAAGTCTGATCTTTGTCATCTGACAATGAAGCGTTTGACAGTTGAAATAATGCTGATGACGGCGAAAGAACTGGATTATATTATTGGATGATGGAAGGGTCGCGAGCTAAATGGAAAAATGTTCTATTGATTATCGACTTTATATTCGATGCTGGAGCCACTGTATCGAGGATAACCTATAGATTAGTACGGGGGACATTCGTTTAGGGACGTTTGCCAAGGGTATTTACCCTTCTCAAGGCCCAGTTAAAGCTTTATCACGTATGAGTGCGAGACGGATCGAGGGCACATTTTAATCGTGTTTTTTCGAAGGTAAAGCATTTTCCAATATAAAATTGAAGGATCAAGCTCTACGTATGTGAATTCTACGGAGGCTGATGCTCGGCTTTTCCTAAGAGACTTAATCGTCTGTTGGAAAACTAGGATCGAAAATTTGCGAGGTTACGTCGATTTTCTACACGGCCTTAAAAATGACTGACATCCTATGATGGCCGATATAGAAGAATGGAACATTGGATACCCGCAGATATAAATTGTTAAGAGGAAAGCTCTAGAAATCAGTAATCGAACGGAGGAATACTGAATGGACCGTGTGATGGTCGCCCAAGCTCGTAATGGCCCAATGTCTGGTTGGATTTGCACACGTTCTTTCGCGGTTCGTCGCTCCTACTAGTCGGCTCTGCCAGCGAACTACTTTCGCCCTCTATCATTCACACTCTCGTTGCGATCTTTTCCCGAACGTCAATTTCACGCGCACGTACAATCGAACCTTCTAGGCACTGAGGTACGATCGTGGTCTTACATAGAGGCTTCGAAATGAGATTCGAATTCGATAGACAGAAAGTGGGCGATGCTAAAACTTGCCTCTCAAAGTCACCACCGTGGTGCGCTATTTTTGAAGAACCTCATAAAACTAACCTAAACCTACAGTTATATACGTAGATAAATGTACGTCGATTGAAAATTGTTCACGTGTGTAAGAAAAATGTTCTATGCATCAGAATAATTGTTACTTTAATTAATATTGCTATTTACATATAGTTTTTAAATATAATATTGATATTTATTTGAATATTTAAATATTCAATATTCAATTGAAATATCAATATTGATTAATTCAATAAATATTGATATTTTTTCCGAATATTCAAATTATTTAAATATTGAAATAAATATCAATATTAAATATAATATTAATAACGTTTAGTTTAATGTTTAGTTTAAATAACGTTTAGTTTATGGAGCGGGGAGAAAGGAAAGAAAATTGAACCGGACGTAAATCAGAGTGACACCGAACCGAATGTTTCGGATGAAAGAGAAAACGTGAACGTGATACCCAGCAAATGAATTTTAAATTGCACATGCTGCATGCAAGAAAGTTCTATCGTATCGTTACCTCCTCCACACACAAGACGCGTTTACGAGTGCGCACTACGCGGTCGAAAATTGAAACTGCCAGGCTGCCCAACTACGGTCCTTTCCAAACGCATCATCCGTACAACCATTGGATGATTGATTGATTGATTTCTTTATTTATGCCTTAGTACAACTTTTAGGCAGTTTAAAGTAATACAAAAGCAACAACAGTTGCAAAAAAAAACATGTGCCTCTCGTTACAAAATGTTACAGAAATGTTTAAGCCACGTGAAACTTAAAACTAGAGAATAGCGGTAGAATACAAACTACATAACCTAAGACTGTTTAATAACGTAACTAAATATAGTAATATAAAGTAAAAAAAAATATGTATAGGATGAAGCCAATATATGATTTTGAGACAGTGGCCCCACTCCGCAAACCAATAATCTAACTCAATCCGACTCAAATAAATAAAGGTACAATTTGGAGTTAAATACCGCCAATGATGATGAAGAAGTAATATGAGCTGGCAGTGAGTGCCAAAAATATGCACCAGAGGTCATTACAGAGTGGCTGCGGATAACCGAAGATGCGTTCTTCCTGTTTTGTTAACAACATGTGCGATAACATCGGCTCGTGGTTTACCGAAACCCAGCGATTGCTCGTAATATCGGATTCTTACGTAGCGAGCGAGTCGTCGCGATTCTCCATCGAAAATGTCACGGGAAAGAGTGGAACGGTATTTCAAGGAGTCTGTGTGGTAGGGTTACCGCGGATGAAGACATAAAAGAGGGGACGTTCTCACAGCTAGCCAGCTGTCTCGGCAAAGACGCGAAAGATGCGAATAAAGGGAGACGCGAAAAAGGAATGAGAAAGTGTGTGTGTGCGCGCGCACGCGCGTTCACCGACGAAACCAAGATACAGTCGTAACACCGAGGAACTATGCGGAGATCGAAAACTCGAATGCCAAGAAAAATCGATTTTCAGGAAAAACAACACGAACGAAAAGATAACGTCTGAAAACGAGAGAAAGCCTATTGAGAGACTAGGGAAAAGAAATCTTGTAAGAAATAAAGCGACGCTGGAAGTCAAAAGAGTTTGGCGAGTGAAAGCAGATCTTCCGAGAGGACCGAGTTTGCGCACCACCGGTGCACCATTTCCTCTCACAACGAAGCAACGACGACGTGTGTGGTCCGTCGTAACAGCCGCCAGGCCCAACTTGCTAATAACACCCTCTCCTCCTCCTCCTCCTCCTCCTCTTCGGCCTGCATCTTCTCCCTCGTGTTTTCTTCTGCCCTTCTTCGCCTTCTTCCTTTTCTCATACCCTCGATCCGCGGCGAACCAAACGAAAAGAGCAAAAAGGCTTGTCCGGTTCGGAGTCTGCGAATCGTCTTCTATGAATGCCCAAACGATCTTTTCCAAGATTACCACGGCCATCAATACCCCTGGAACGTTCGAAATGTTCTTTCTTGTCCATATCTCTCATAATATCCCTCCCTTTCTTCGAGAACGCGACGTTCCACGCGCGTCATTCGTACCACCGCTCCTTCAATGTCACCCTCCTCCTCTCGAACCCGTACAAGTTCATTACTTGTCGCCCTTAACCGTACACGGAAAACCGAAAGATTTAGTGCAAGTGAAAGGAAACTCGAAAGGTTTAGCGAAAGTAGAATTCACAAACGTTACAGATGAGGTGAAAAAGAACCACTTGGTGGCTATTCAAGGCTGTAGTGGAATAATTTATATCCAGTTGGTCATTGAGGCAAGTATAATCGATCTATTAGTTTTATGTAAGTTAACCTCCATCGGCCCAAATTCTATCTATGGATCCATTAAGGCCGCATGCCGTGGGCACCACGCGATTAAGTACAGCTTAAGACGCCCGTGAAGGCAACGGAAGTTAGGTTTGATCAGCGAAGTGCGGGTAGCGAGTGGGAGGACAGGTTTCAATTGGTAAGGGCTGTACGCAAAACCCACCAGGGATATACATGAATTCCGAATACTAAAAAAATACTGCAGTTCTGCTTCGATCTAGATTTTTCTCCTTCCGGTCCCAATACGTAGAAGCTTCCAAAACGCTGTCGATAATTTATTCAACGTCCATTGGGAAAAAGACTCAATGGAATCGTCTTCGTAACGATCACATATTTTTTGGAATAAACATTAGCCACGTCCATTTTCAAAACTGTTCACTCCCAACAACATGGCAACTCCGCAAGTCCTCGTGGAACCTCACGACAAACCTGAGCCACTTTTGCACCAATATTCGTTTCCCACTTCTGTGCTTCTTCGGTATATACGTGCAGTTGGTTTCCCCCCTTTGAGTCTTGGAACCAGAGGCATCGCTGGCTCCACTCCACATTGTCCTCGGATATATATCTATATACGTATCCCATGGCGTATCTTCGCCGGTCGTCTTCTTTTATACTTCTCCTTTTTACGATTCACCTGAAAAGCGAAAAAGTCCTCGCGCACGCCCGACCCCTCGCTTGTCGTGCTAGTGAATTTTTCGCATTCTATCGCTTCATTACTGTGGACCCGGGCAGCCGTTCTCCATCCCGTTCCCGAAGCGACGATGCCACTCGCGGCTGTACGAGGTTACCGGAAAACACAATCGACGGTATCTTTGAATTCCCTAACCAAAGTGCTTGTAACCTCGTCCGGTCTCTCCGCAAATGTGTAGGCGTCCGCGAGGTATCCGCAATGCTTGCATTATCCTCAGAAATACACGCGATTGTTTCTAACAAATGAAACAGCAAAAATATAATTATTTTATAGTAGAAGAAACACCGATTTGGAACCGGATTTATAATGAATGCTATTTTCCAGACTCGATTTGTAAAAGTTGATGAACTATCGAAATCAGGTCGTGTGTACATCCCTTATTGATAACGTGCAGCCCCTGATATTGAAAAAGTGACTCCATTCAGCAACGTCGCCATTTTTGTGCGAAATCTTTAAAAAAATTCTTAAGATACTTACAGGTATCTGGAATAAAAACCAGCAAGTGAAATTGTCATTCTGTAATCTCGGAATTGATAAAACGTCGTTTAACTTCGTCTTTTGAAGTTTTTAGGCTGATGATCCCGTTCAAATTTGGTCGTACCATCGACTCTATTTCTCGATGCATTCGATCAATCCGATAACGCTGGTGCGTACATTTGTACAACAATACCACAAATTCGCATATGCGATTGAACCGCGAAGTGGCCGATTCTCTCTTTCTCACGTTTGTTGGAGTATGAGTTGGTAGTGTCGGTCCTGGCAATTCAACACCTGCCGCCCCCCGGTCTCCCTCCACTTTTCGTACCAACAACGTCAGCAACGTGTAACGATATCCTGTTTCACGGTTGCGCGGAGCGTATCAGCGTTACGGCTTTTGCCTGTTACACTTTGTCACCAAGCTTTTGACTATCCATCCCCGTTTGAAAATCCCCCACGTTTAGTTACGCGCTCTCGTTCTCTTTCCTTTCTCATTTTCGCCATTCATCCCTGTATCAACATCGAGGCTGTTTCTCGCCCCTCAATCCCGGGTTCCATCGCATTGTTAGCCATCATCGTTCGCTTTCCCTACCGGCTTCTCTACCGTTTTCCAAATAATCCCACCTACGCACTCTTCCGCATGCCCTCATTCACCGGTAAGCTGCTGACCCTGGCAGCTCGTCAATGGCACCCATCAACGCCAGCAACGGCGCTAGCCGCAGCGAGTTCCAAAAACCAACGAGAATATCGCGCCACCCTCAACAGCAATGAAGGGTCACGTTAAAACACAGTCTCGCGGTGGATTCGGTGCTTCGTCGGCGAAATATTTTCTTTTAAAATCGCTCCTCTGAAATTGGAACACCAAAATAAACACCGTTTTTATCCTACGAAGTCCCAATTTCATGGGGCCCAATAATATTCTTTCCTGATCAAGCCATCTACAAAAAGAATCGTTTAGCCAAAAATCAACACCAGTAAAAAACGAAGCTCCACCATGCTTTTGATAACAGCATACGCGGTTGAAAATTTCTAATACTTAGTTCGTCACTTTCATGGAAATTGGGCGAAGCACGTGAATGTAAATGGAGCCCTCGCGTCTCCTCGTCACGGCTCTTCGCAGGAGCCACTTGTTCTCGCGTGAGCTTGTTGAATTGAGCTTAACCCCATCTAGAATGAAGAGCTATAATGATATATTTCTACATTGAAAGTGATCCAATTTCAACCCAGTCCGTGCTCTCACCGCCACTATCGTAGCCGTTCATAAACAAAAAAGAAAAAAGCCAAGTCACCATTCTTATTTCGATGTTTAGCCATGTCACAAAAGGCTAAAGTCCCAGACAAATCCGATACACCGATTCGTCGATCGTACGAAATTCCATAGTGTTTTGAGTCGAAGTAACGATGAGAGGGCTCGATCCGGCGGGCCAAGGGACCGGTATGTTTTCACGAGAAAAGCTGGTGCTCGGCAGCCAACACACAGGTCGTTTGTCGATGAGCTTCCCGATAGACGACGGAGTATCCTGGTGCAGGATTAGTGCTTGGAGTTTCTATGCGGAGAACGCAGAGGGGTTGAAAGCCAAAGAGGAGTGACGAGAACGGATAGACGAAGGGAGCCAATACAGGAGAGAGACACGAGTTGAACAAGCGCGCAAGCACACGGATCTCACTCGGCGCGTCCATTCTGTTGTTTTTGTCCTGAATGCCTAGGCTACGTATATACCACGCAACGCCATTCCCGGTGCGTCGGATTTGAGCAAGAGAAGCCCGAAGCGCTGATTTACGATGACCAGCGGTGAAGCAGCTAACACACCTGATCAAGCCGCATCGCGACACTGGACCACAACGAATGATCTCGTCCTCCTCTCGTAAACCCCGAATTTCTATCGGTCCTCTACGCCTATCGGCGCCATCCTACTATCGCCGCGATTCCATCGACTCCTCCTCGCAATATCCACACCCCCCCCCCCCTTCCATTCTTGCATACCGAAATCCATAAACCACGCGACTCTACTATGACCAACCCCCGATATATTCGGCTCTTTGCATTTGTTTCGACAAACCAATACCGGAACCAGCCATGTTTCATGGTTATGGAAATCGTCCACAGTCAACTTAGGTAACAACCCCATCCAATGTTGCGCCACTACCGTGTTACGTACTTATCATAGCTTCCAGCCTCGAGACTGGCTACAGAAGTTTACACTCCGATAGGACAACGGTGAATAAAACCCAACCGAAAATCCGAATATCAGGAATGCAGCGATCCAGTCGACTCGTATTTACGGTCATTTATAACGGTGGTGGTTGTCGAGTTGGAAACGAAAAAGAAGAAGATAAAGGGGCTTTTAGCAACCTGATTGAGATCAAAACTGGTCTCACCATCAAATTTTTCCTCCTTTATCTTCGTTCAATACTCTTTCAACGTTTAATCCACTTAAACCCAAATTTGATTACAAACTGAACTGGAATTAAGGTAAACTGTCATTCACCCTACAATCCGAATCGATATTTTATACTCATTCGGAATATGTACAGCGTGTATTACCTTCCAACGAGTGCGGCACTACCCTTAGTCCTGAAAATTGGGGACGTGTTGAAATGCCGAGTTTGAACTCCTGTACCTAGTCTCTGTAGTGTCCAGAATGGAAGGGACCTGACCTAGATGTTCCTCGATCCTTCTTCCAATGCATATGGCAATGAATCTCCATCTTTGCTCATCGACATGCGAATGAATATTCAGTACAAATTTCCATACAACTTTACATCGGTTTCTGCATCGAACAAAGCTACCAACGCTTATCGGCGCTCATGGCACAGTAAACGACATTTGATCGCGTCAGCGTGCTTCCGGAAAAACGAAACTCGCCGGGGCTACAACTAGTGCATTTGAATAACTTACCCAGAGGGCAGTTCATTCATTGACAGATATAAGCACCGTAGACAGCCTGACCGAATTCTCACGATAGTTGTATTCGAAATCCGTTGGATTTCACATTGCATCGTAAATGTGCCTGTTACCGCTGATAGCAAAGTTATCAAGAACGGGTACTTAGATCTCGTAATTTTTGTTGAAATACTTTCCAACTCCTTAACTCCTAAATACGAATTTTCAAGTATTTTACTTGAAAAAATTATTTCATGTTTTTACCTTTAGAAACACGGTTTTAAATGATCGATGTTGACTCGATCAGTCAGGACTTGATTTTTGTATAGATAGGTAGATAATAATGTTTTACGAAACGTTACTTTCTAAAGTCTTTTCATTAATTTATATTATTAACATTAATTTTATGTACCTAATGATATAAATTTATATAAATGAACTTAAACATGATTTACATTAATTTATATTATTCATTGTATCAATAATTCTCTTAATGGCTTTATAAGTGTTAACATCCTAGATATGAAAACTACATTTTAAGGATATTTCGAATGTTGTCATCGATCGACAATAAACTTTTCGACGTGACGGTAGCTAAACTACCACGTTGAAGAAACCAAGGGTTCCCTGAAATTTCGGAGGTACCTGCCCATAACGTTTGTGCGAGCAATCGAAACTCCCCCTTAGAATAGTACAAGCTTTATGGGGAACATTGTGTTTTATCGATTGATAGGTTAGGAAAGAGAAAGATTAAAATGGGATTGCCTGATATACGCTTATTGATACACGCTTATACGATACGAGGGTTTTACGAGAATAAAATACGTCAAGTTTAGATCGGTATTCTGAAATGTGTTCGGAAATGACGGTGCGGTTGCGGAAAACGCCTTCCTCTGCCTCATTATTATTCAAAATGCATACTTCATTGGGCTTGATGGAGGTCTAAATAGGGCTGGATGAGAAACCGCCCGATACAGGGATTATGAGATACCCCCGCACTTAGGAACTCAACCTCGAGGGCTTGCCTAAATAACCGATCAAAAATTCGTGCGACGCAGTGAAACCCATTCTAGTGCTGTTGTCTAGACATTATAGTGTATCCATTTTACGAGCTTTCACTACGAACTACTTCCGGTTGAGCAGTAGAGTAATACTAATGTTAGGATAATTAATAGTAAGTAGAAATTATCACGTGAAGTCATTTAGAAAATTCAGAATAAACAAGTTCGAAAACTGGGGTTTCGAATCTTATGTTTCACGAGAATTCTGTCTGCTGCTGGGGGTGTTCTTTAAAAAAAGATCGTTTCGAAGATTGGCCCTATTATTTGCAGTAATTTTTTTAAGTTTCTATATTTAAATGTATTTCGGATAATATCTCTAAAAAGAATTGTTATTCCTTTTTTTATACACAAAAAATTGATGAACAATGTTTGGCTTTCTGTTGGGCTAGTAGAGTGGTTACCCTTTAAACTGTTCTCGATATTTAATATTAATTATTATTAATATTTGAAAATTCACTACAATAGAAAACTGAAGTAAACTTCTTGATTTCAAATATAATATTTTCATGAACTTTTTGAATTACAAATTTTCTTTCGTTTTGTACGATTTTATTTTATATTTTAGTCACCTTAGTTACATGGATTTTTTCCAATTGCAATCATTGCAATTGGCAGAATCAAAATTTTTTATTAACATGACAAACTTGTTTTACAAGGATAACCCGCACTTTTTGTAATGTTGTACAATGCCTAGAACTACTGGAAAATTCATTTGCATATCTTTTTTGATAAAATGAACGAAATGAAAAAATCCGCTGTCAAAAAAATTGTCTTTGAAAAGTAGGGGCCACTTTAATAAAGTTGTGAACTTGACTGGTGAACGTTTGGCTGAAAATGGAAAATCGGGTCGTCCGTCAAAACCTAGTAAATCAGAGGACCCTTCTCTGGAATGATTATTAGGTTATCAAACATGGTACGTGCGGACGCACCGTTGGGTAAACGTGAATTTCACAGAAGCAACTGTGAGAGTGAAGACCCCTCGATGAAAAGCGCGATAAACCCTGGAGCGAATTTTGGCCGCTTCCGTCGGCAGGGATATCTCATCCAGCGCCTGTAATTTCCGCATCAAGTGATAGCCTCAAATTAAGTTTTAATCTTATTTTCGATTGAAGAGTGTTCAAACTGCAGGATATCGTAGCTACGACGCAGCTCTGTGGTTCTTATCAATGCTACATCCTCATCGATCAAATCACTTTCAAATAGTACTCGATACCTCAAATACCCAAGTTCCATTTATTGTCTGACCTTTGTTAGACTCTGAATTTCAAGAGTTGCAAAGCGTGAGCTGAATCAAATCAGTAAAAAGATGGCTCCTCATTGATGATCCTACAACTCGAATCTACAATACCTGATATTGTAACAGTGAATCTCGTACAGGGACATTGTCATGGATGCGGTCCGATATGGACCTGAAGTTCGCATCGTTCTATGTTATCACAATAAAGATTTGTATAATTATTGAGGTATTTTAATTACGATTATATTGAAAAAGAAATAGAGAAATTAAAAAATAATTATTTTCGTTGCCCCGCAACGTTGCGAACTTCAACCTCATGGTCCGATACGAGAATCCCCATCAATCGGGATTCAGTTCGACGTCGGATCGAATCCAGAAGGAAAATGGATTGGCAAATTGGATTCCAACCAGCTTCCTGATCCTGTACTATTACGGATGCTTTAGAACGACTCTAAATAGAAATTGCGCAAAACTATTGCAAAAGAACATCTAATAGAAACACTAACGTCGCAAAAATTAACAGCGTCTTTACAAAGATGGATCAAATTAGATAAACAGAGCCAATATTTGAAATTCTTGCTTTCTGTCGAGAAATGATGTTTTCCTAAGAAAATTCTGCACGGGTTATCCTGCCTATTCGTTTTGCCTCAAGTCCTGTATCCGTCAGAGACTTAGCCGAATTAGCGATTAAATTACAACAGCAGGCAGACTTCAGGAATTATGTAATCTTCGCCAATGGCTGCTAAGACCTTGACGATAAAACGATCACGATTGATCGTTTTGGATCACGTTTGCTCGTAGGTGGATTCCTCTCGAGACCACGTACTGGTTCTGCCTACTTGCAATTCAGCAGTGGAGCATCATTTCAAACGGTAAATCTCCGACATCCGCGTTGCCGGTAAACAGGACTGTCAGGAAAAATCAAGGTGCTCTATCCAGCATGCTGCACTACACATTGGTAGAATTGCCTATGAAGACTCGGTAGTCTTCGGGCTGTACTCGCTGCGCGCATCGGCCTCGACGATTCCGAAGCCCTTATTCGCTTCTCCATCGAGTGGGATAACCCAACTTGAACTGTTAGCCTGGCGCATTGCCGCAAGTGCCCCAGCGAGAACAATTACCCGCTCTTCGATCTTCCATTGAGCTCAAGGTCGACCGGGTCTGCAATATCCAGCTCTCCAGGACGCAAGAGAATTCTTGTTCCGTAAAGCAAGATTATCGATTGCATGAAATTCCCGTCTATCTGGAATTGCATCACGGGGTGAATGTTATCCATCGATCCAACGATTCCTGATCAACCATGCTTTCTAAAAGTTCGACCTTTTTTTCAACTTAACACCTGCTCATTTACATCATTTTTGACACTTCGCTTCTGATACTGTATCTTCTGATACGTGAATCATCATTTTTAATCACGCGAACCCAAACAAATATATTTTGTGTTTATGTGAAACACATGACCATTTTCGATATCTTTAGAAATTGTTCAATTACAATCTTACCTTATCTTATCAATTAATATTTAAATGGGAATACGAGGGAAAGCGATTATCGGTTCCATCACATCGGACTCTTGTTATGAAATTGAAATATTGTGAAAGTATTTTTGGATAGACCATCGACCAAAAAGCTGGTACTAAATTCGGGAATCGTGTATTTATAAGTCGAAATCATCACGTACATGGTCAGCCTTATATATAGCTCATTTAATAATAAATTAACAGTGAACAAACGAACCCCATTTTCAAATTCAATTAATACGATCAGATCCTTTTATTATTGTGAATAATTACGCAGAATCTTAATGTCTTAACCCAAACAAACCCAAACAAATAAAACTTTTACCATATTACAAATTAACTGCCAAATGGGATAACGGAGTCTATTTATTTGAAACTTAACCTAATCAATTACTCGACATTAAATCTCGATCGTATAATATTTTCCGATTTTTCGGTAATTCAGTTGCATTCGTTTTTACACATGAATTATTATCGATAAATTCTAAAACAATTCATGCATTATTATTCTATCAAGAATGATCATTGTTAAAAATATTAAGATTTTTGGGGATTCTTTTTTAACAACCATCAGCTAACACCTTAATTTCGTTCGGTACCGTAAACCGGGGCTACTTTGACATAGTTTGGACGGTTTTTGCGTGTTATCTTTTTTTTTATGTCCTGAAATCAAGGTTAATGATTCTAATCAGAAC